>JAWZYV010014723.1:0-122846 GCA_038373885.1 Cheiracanthium punctorium | reverse complement strand
GTGCTAATTAGAGATAGTCGCTTCATTTTGTATTGAGACTATTCTGGAAAGTGTTTATTTCGTCTCCATCTATTTTCGTTTGTTGTGAGAATTCTGTTGTAATAACTATTGACCGTCAAGTTCTGTTCTTTATTTTACACAAGAATCTTCTTAGGGGGCCATCCACAAACTGATGTCACTCTTGTAGGGGAGAGGGGGTTCTTGAAAGTATGACAGTTTGTAATAGGAGCTAGGTAGGCAGTAATAAGAAATGTGACATCACGCATTTTGGCTGAAGTAAAAACATTAAAAATCGATAGATCGAATTTTGAATTAATTTTTAAATTGCCCGAATTCGAGAGTGTTCTTTAATAGGGTTAAAAGAATCTTCATTGGTTTGTTTTTTAATATTACTTTCTTTATCTATCTCATCTATCCCTATTCTTTTCAGAAAGGGCATTAAGAGTTCATTCTGAGAATACGGTAGCATGCAGTAATTAAAAACCTTTGCAAAAAACACACATAAGAAGTAAAAGGAAAGAGGATACGCGTTTCGTTCAAAAATTGTTTTGAACTTCTTCAGTCCAAGCCCTTCGACGTAAAGAACACAGGGAACTGAAAAGAGAAAAACAAGCAAGATGTTGCCACAAGGGGCAAAGAAAAGTCGAACAAAACCACGGAGAGGGGAGAATGTTTTTTTCTTACTGTGTTCGTAATTGAATTTTATCCCCAACAACTTATTAATACATGAGGTAAATTAAACATGTAATCTTATTATATTTATTGAAATTATGGTGTCAATATTGAAGGGGTTTATATTATTTTTGCAAAAATTTTCGCAAAACTTAATATAGTAGAATCATTACAGTTCCTTTACATAATCATAATTGCAGTATAATTCTGTAAAACTTAATGTGGTAGTTTTTCTGAACTGCTGAATAATGGATTAAATTATATTGCGTATTTAAATACAAAACAATTTAATAAATACGGATGGTCAATTGATTTTTGAAAGAAATCAGTTATAGATGGTAGAAAGATATTAGAAATGCTAATTGTTTATTCTTTTCTTTTTGTTTTCTCCGCTGTAAGTGTCAAAAAATAAATTTAATAAAAACCGATTTAAATGATCGTTTTATATTTGAACCACAAAAAATAATGCTTAAACGTAAACATCACTTGAATCTACCAATATCTTCCGGTCGTGCATTCCCTAAAAAGTTAATGAGATGTTGATAAAAATTTACATATAATGGTAGATTCCAGTTAAGGAAAAAGAGATATTGACTTATATCTATCTCTATAGATATCTATATATATTACTCCTTATTGAAAACAAGTTTAAAATCTAATTATTTTAGGACATTAGTAATAATTGTAAGCGATTTTTTTATTATGATCAAACTAAGTTTTATGTAAAGAGTTGTAAATCCAAGAAAATCATATTTAACACAAATGAACGTCTCTGTGTTTACTCATTCTAAGCTCAAGGTGCTTTGAAATCTGATTTATGGGTAAAGCTAAACATGGTTCATTTAGTCACCAACGTCATTCTTATGAAACCATCTCTAAACTAATTTATTTCAATAACGTTTGAGGATTGTGTTTTTTTGTTGTACGAATGCATAAGAATTTCAGCAATTAATTAACACCAATTTAAAAATGTTAAAAGTATCGTTAAAACGTGATATTTGCCCAATTTTGGTAAAATTTAGTGCAAATGTGTGACCGGGAGGGATAAATCATTTTCCTTTTTTTTGACATCTTTTTAGTCAATACTGGAAAAAGGGCAGCCGTTGCCATCGCTCGACTTAACTACCACGGAACTTTTCCGTGGAATTGCGAAATGGGGGGGGGGGAAACCAGATTTTTCCGTCCACCTTAATGTTATGTTATGTTATGTTATGGTAAAGCGACGAAAGGGCTATCTGCGAAGGATGGGGAAAGGGGAGGGGGGAAGCTATTTGGTCGGAGGACTTTTTAAAAAGTCCTCCGATCTGTTTAAACATGCATGCAATTTACATCTGGAGAAAACCGACCGAAACTCCCGACAGTTAGATCAACAGCTGCGCCAGCCTAACGTTTATGTAAATATTGTGACATATGAAAAGGAGCGGAGAAGGGTAATAGGAAAGTGTGACACTTTGTGACAAGGGGGAGGGGCATAAAAATGTTTAAAAATTAAGTGACATCATTTATAGTCAGTTTCTTGGTAATTCATACTGAAATAGACGCAGTTTGAAGAGAATTGACTAGCACAACATATAAAAATAACTTGGAAAAGTCAATTGACGGAATTATAAAGTTACCATTTTGAAAAGGTAAAGGCTGGACGTTGTCATTCGAAAGCTTCCCTTTATACTCTTGCCATAAATCAATCAATCATTGTTATTAGTAATTAGAACCTCCATTTCGTATCTTCAAGTAACTTCATTTCAAATTTTTTGTATTATTGTATCCGCTCCTCTAAGGATTTATAAAGCTTTTAATGACCTTGTTGTGTATAGTCATACTCACATATAACACAGTAGCATGCCGAGTTTATACTATTTTTTAACCCGAACATTAATTTATTTTTTGCAGAGAAAACTATTTCACTAAATTTGAGGATTACTTTTTGATCCTAGCTTTCGGGCAAAATAAATTAAAGTTTGCGGCTGAAAAAAGTGGCTCTCATCTCCAAGGAAATGTACTTGATATCGAGGTTTTGAAAGCTGGAATTTAATATAAAACGGGCATATTGATTTTTCATAAGCCTTAGGCAGCCTTATTTAAACATTTGATGAGGTAAACTCCCGGCTAAAAACTAGTAAAATATTCAGAATTAAAACGAGATTATTGTTATTTCGCCTTTCTGAGATGCCTATCAAAAGAAGTATAAAAATGTTGCATAGAAGTATTTTCCCGATGTTACTTTTTATTACATTAACTGTGTGAAATATTTATTGGAATATAATAATTGAAATATTTATTGAAATATTAACACATATTACATGTGCATTTATAATGTGACAGTCTACAGCATTGTAATAATGCGCAGTTTTATAAATGACATTAAATTATATTTTCAAATTTAATAACTGAAACGGATATTCAAACAAATTACTCGAATTTGTAATTATTGTTTATGAGTACTTGAATTAAATTAATAAGTCTTTGAAACGCAGTAACAAATATAATTGAAAGTAATATTTTTTTTTAAGAATAGCTGTTCAGTTCTTTAATGTTAGAAATCGGTAATTTTTTCTGTTCAGCTAAATAGTACAAGTTATAAACTTTATTTTAGCAGAAAGGATGTTTTATTTATACGAATTATGTATTGATTAGAAGTTTAATGTTTTATTAATGCACACATACTAGTTCACTTTTGCAATTATTAAAACAGATATATTATAAAAGTGAAGCCTATCTACTATCAATATTTAATATTCTGGAATAAAAATTTTTACAAGACTACCTGCTCGGTGTTTATTTCAATGAAAATTAAAATAATAAAAATATTTCGACACAGGGATACATGTGTTTGAATTAACACGTTTTCAAGACTATTTGCTCGATGTTTGTTTCAATGAAAAATTGAAATACTAACAATTTTTCAACACAGAGTGAAATCTTTCAGAATTCAGTGTCATCCACAAAACTTATGAGTATGTGTGACGTCATAAATGCAGTTTAGCGCTGTTAAAGTGACATCCTCTCTTAACAAAGCTGGGGAACTGCCAGAAAAACATTCTGTGAACCAATTTTCTTCACTTAGGTTGCTATCGAGGCCCTTTTGATACAATAGCTCATAGTTTAACTTTTACTTTTTTGTTTAAAAATTGATCAAATTACCTTTAAACTTTTTTGGAGCGATCACGGCAGCATCTCTGACAATGATTTATACAGTTGTGAAGCTTTGAATAGTGAATACGCTCAATATGCAAAGCAGGCGATAGAAGTTTCTATGGTTTGTGCTAAATAAGTCATACATTATTTTTTCTAGTGATATCTTTGTGTCTCAAATGAAAACAATCTTTGGTTTTTCCAAAAAAAATTTTTTTAATAGAAAAAGAGCAAAAAAGTGAAGATGGTCGTTTGAAAAATGAATTTCATGGTTTATGGTAAGGAAGTCATAAATATTCTCTCTAATGAGAATTCCTTTATATATTAGCTTACTAAACATGGTACAAACTAATTGCATCAATATATTACTTTTATATCAATCGCAAGAATATTAAAGAAGAATATTTTGAAGAAAATCTAAATATTAATTTAACGAGAGAGAATGCTCTCTGACAAGGCATAGAAAAATAACTATGGATTTCTATAAAAGTTTTGCCGAACTTTCAGTCATAAACTTCTTTGTATAGATTATTTGGTTGTATCATTATGTTTTTGAGACTCTTAAACTTTATCAAAGTTCAGATATGCCTTCCTTTCATAAAAATTATGTCTGCAATACGACTAAAAAGTCCGATTTTCTAAAATTTTCTTTCTGTTGAAGCTATTTCTTTTAAATGTTTGACTGCTTAATTAATATACTACTTTCATTATTACCCACGCAAAAAAAAATGCAAGTAACATTATTAAAAGATATTTTATGGTTCTATATATGCCAAGAATTTTTTATATTTATAAAACATCTCGCATTTACATACTCTCATTTGATACCAAAAGCATTGGATGCGTAATTTAAAAAGCACGTCAATAAATAAAGCGTTTTATATGACAGAAAATTACACAAAATAATATTTAACAGAGCGATAAATGTGTAAAAGTAAAATATCGCCACATCCCTTCAAAGGATTTTAATCATACTTATAGTGGAAGATTTTCATTGACTTCTATCTGTGAAATTCAGAATTTTTTGGAAATATTCTCTGAACAGTACAGTGATCCAGCATGAACGAGATGTACCAAGGAGAGCTCCACAACTTAACAACTCCTCCCGAGTACGATAACGACTCCTTGTACCACGTTCAATATCCCGATGACCCCACGTTTTGGAAGATATTGGACTACGGAGATTACGTGAAGATAGTGGCGTACGTCGTAATCATAATCGGTGGCCTGCTTGGTAACATCAGCGTCATCTTGACAGTGGTCCTCAACAAGTCGATGCGGACTACCATCAATTTTTACGTTGCGAACCTCGCAGTGGCGGATGCGATGATCTGCATAATATGCATGGTGCCTCATGCGCTGACCGTTATGACCGAAAACGTGTACCTTTTGGGAGCTTTCATGTGCAAGTTCCATACCTTTACGCAAAGTAAGTGTCAAGTTAAACTTTATGCTTACATCTCTTTTCCTATTATGTTCCAGCTTTATTCAAAATACTCTTTTAACCCTTTGAGGCGCAACCCTTTCCCCAATGCTGAAAAAAGGGGAGCCGTTGCCATCGCTCGACTTAACGACCAGCAAGATGGCGGACGATCGAAACGTTCATCGCGTGCCCCCGATCTAGAGACCCTTTTTTTGACGCAGCTGGCTGTGCCGGGTACAGCCAGCTGCGTCAAAAAAAGGGTCTCTAGATCTGTGGCACGGGATGAACGTTTCGATCGTCCGCCATCTTGCTAGTAGTTAAGTCGAGCGATGGCGACTACTCCCCTTTTTTCAGCATTGGGCAATCTATCCAGCTGTTCTCGCATTCTTCCATTTTTCAGCAGATGTCAGTGCTGTTGAATAATCGTGACTTTTTTACGGGAAATGGCGTGCTAAAAAGTAAAGGATTCTTGTGGAGCTATGTCACCCGCAACTATTTTTATAGTAATCAAATCCATTTTTCGTGACTGGCAACAGTCAAAACGTCAGAGTTTGGTGTTCCCAGAGCGGGAACACGGCGCCTTAAAGGGTTTAAGTATGCAGGCTCAATATGAGACTTTGATAAAAGCGTCTTCAGAATGATTATTGGGACACAAAAAATTTTAAAGTAATTTCTGTTTATATACTAATACATGCTGAAATGGTTTCAATTGCATGTTCTGCATTTCCTCCCTGAGGGAAAATGAGTTATTTATGCCTTCGTTAGGGTGACCCCATTTCACTGTTTTGGAGATGATAAATTAATTTTAAAATATTTTGTTCTCTGTCACGTTGAAGCTATTTTAGGTTTTAAAACTTAAAATACCGTAATGAGCTTCAACATTTAAATATGTGTTGTAGTTAATCAAGGATAAAGCACGTTCAGATCTGGTCACCCCCGCTTTAATATGATAAGAGCTGATAAGAGCAGCTGATAAGAGCTGATTTCAATAAGGGCTATCAAGAACACATGTGAAATATTTTGCAAGAATAATATATTCCTTGTTGATTTAATTTCTTATGTGTTTAGTATAAATAAATTTTTTTAATTTATACTTTTTAAAAGTATTTTTTGGCTGATCTAAGCAAAATTATTTAATGGCTATGAATTTTAAAATACATTGTTTATTATTTAATGACATTACAGTTATAGTGAAATTTGTTGAAAATATACAATGTATATATAAATTCCGCAATAGTATGTATGTATATGTTATGCTAAAGGTGATTAACCTGGTAATTTTGCATAATAACCTGTGGTCATTAAGAATGAGCACTCAATTTGATGAATGCGATAAAGTATAAAGTAAATAAAAATCAATAACTTTACAATTTTTTCAAATGAAATATTATTCTAAATTTTAATATCCATCATGACTTTTTCTAATTCTTAACAGTGAATTTTTGATGTTATTTGAAAATATTCATTTTTTTTAAATTAGGTCATTGTTACTAGACAAAATAATCCGAAGTCCCCATTAAACATCGAGAATTATAGAAATAAACCGGTAAATTCGATATTGAATAATTTATAGATATTGAATAATTTATCGCATTTAACAAATTTATTGGTGACTATGAATAATCATCGGTAATAATAGATTATCACCAGTTTATTACACTTACCATAACATACATAACTTACTATTCTTCGAGAGCAGTCATTGTAATTAAAAAATATTAAACTTTTACCCAAGATTCCTACAACGGGTTTCTGTGATTTTTTCAGTAGTACTTCTAAAACTAAGATATATTAATTTTAAGAAACTACAAGTTTGTCTTTATATAAAACATTTTTGGATTTGTACATTAGTTAATAAAGTTTTCTTTTAATATTTTTAAACGCATATGCATCATGCATAAGGCAAATGCCTGACGAATCTGTTATTAACATTTCCTGTAAATGTTAATGTCATAAAAAGAATTGTATCATATTTTATAATAAACTAGTTGCGTACCCGTTTTTCGCACGGTAGGAAACAAATAGTTTTCTAACTCATGTCATTTCAATTAAATACATGTGAAGTGGAATCTCTTAAACCAGCAAAATTATTTGTTTCGTGACGTAAAGTTTGCATCATTACAAATGAATACATGAAATCTTAGAATATGATGATACAAATGCTGCTTCAGTGTCACCCGCGATCAAAAATGGAAGAACTTCAAGGTATGGAGGAGAAACTCTTTACTTCCTAAATACTTTATCTTTGCATCATGTAGGACTGCTTTTTTAGTTACAGTTATAGCATTATTACCTAAGAAATAACATTGCACGATGTGGACAAACGTGTTATTTTCTTGTGCAGTTCGTAAGTGACAACAGTGCACTAGCGTATTTATGTTGCGGACGATCTTTCTGGAGTTTTGTCTAACATCCTTAAAACATTGTTGACATCTTAAATATGGAACATTCAATGAACAGCGTACATTTTGGATATCAAAAGTGCACCTTGTTTCCCCGACGATCATGGCGCTTTTGTAAATCTTCGTGACATAACTTCTGCGAAACAGCATTTTACCATTACTGAACTCCTAATACAACTTCACACTTATTACATTAAGCTAATGACGATCTCACTTGGGATTTGAACTGAAAATAAATAGCTAATTTAATTTCTATTTTTAACACAGTAGTTGGCATAATATTCATTGTTGCCCTTAAATTGTTAAATTCAATATTTAAATGAAAACTGGAGTCATTCCTAAAGTTCTTGGTCTCGTGACGTAAAGTTTGCATCATTACAAATCATTACAAATGAATTTGTTTGTAATGTTTTAATGTATGTAATGTTTAAAAAAAATACATAAATACTACAGCCAAATGAATGGAAGTTAAATATTCTACGTAGTCAAATGTGTAAGTATACCAATTTTCATGGCGATCGGTTGAAGGGTATAGAATTTGAGAAAGTAATTAAAAAACTTTGTAAAAAACACACATAAGAAGTAAAAGGAAAGAGGATACGCGTTTCGTTCAAAAATTGTTTTGAACTTCTTCAGTCCGAGCCCTTCGTCGTAAAGAACACAGGGAACTGAAAAGAGAAAAACAAGCAAGATGTTGCCACAAGGGGCAAAGAAAAGTCGAACAAAACCACGGAGAGGGGAGAAAAAAAATTAAAAAAGGGGGATAAAAAGGAAAGGAAAGAAGCATAAAAAATACAGAAAAAAAGGAATAAAGAAAAATAATAAAAAAGGGAACACACAAGTACAAACACACACAAAAAAAAGAGAAAACAGAACAAACAAACAAAAAACAAATAGCACACGTTTTTTTTTTTTTTTTTTTTTAAATAAAAACCACGAACAGGACAGCACAATAAATATAAATATATTTTTTTTTATGCTTCTTTAATTTCCTTTTTATCCCCCTTTTTTAATTTTTTTTTCTCCCCTCTCCGTGGTTTTGTTCGACTTTTCTTTGCCCCTTGTGGCAACATCTTGCTTGTTTTTCTCTTTTCAGTTCCCTGTGTTCTTTACGACGAAGGGCTTGGACTGAAGAAGTTCAAAACAATTTTTGAACGAAACGCGTATCCTCTTTCCTTTTACTACTTATGTGTGTTTTTTACAAAGTTTTTTAATTACTTTATCGTTTAACACCAGTATTTTGAGTGTTTTTTTCAGTTATAGAATTTGAGGTTCTGCAGCGCCACCTAGAAGTGAGTTAGTGGGAAATGGATAGCATAAAAACCTTCTCCATAATAAAAAACTTAGGTGTACCAAATTTCATGGTGATCAGCCAAACGGTGTATGACGTCATATACACCAACATTCATTTTTATATACCGGGTGCGCCAAAAGTTCGTTACAACTTTAAAAATTCATAAAAAAGGAAGAAATGAAGAAAAAGACTTGCGGTTTGTACGTAAAGGCTTAACAGGAAGTTGGATTTTTTTAGAAACAACAAAAATTTTAGTTAAAAAAGTCACCGGTAGAGGGCGCTTACAACCCGAAACACAATCAGTAGGACAACAGTACGCTTCATTCATTTATTTTGGCAATAACAAATGTTCAACATGACTTCCAGAACATTCTACGACACAAGTAAGGTGACTCACAACGCCCGTTACAGCTGAATGCAACAGGTCAGAATGAATTGCAGAAACATCTGGACAGATAGAATGTTTCAATTCGGCCAATGTTGAAGGGCATGAACGGTACACAAGTGACTTCAAGTAGCCGCACAACCAGAAGGCAACCGGGATGAGTTCGGGTGATCGTGCAGGCCACCGGTTTAATTTGCATAATACGGCTGAATTTGTCGCATATCAGCACCCTCTACCGGTGACTTTTTTAACTAAAATTTTTGTTGTTCCTAAAAAAATATACGACTTCCTGTTAAGCCTTTACGTACAAACCGCACGTCTTTATCTTCATTTCTTCCTTTTTTATGAATTTTTAAAGTTGTAACGAACTTTTGGCGCACCTGCTAATTACATATAAAAAGATTATGGGTACTTACGTATTAT
This sequence comes from Cheiracanthium punctorium, assembly GCA_038373885.1. NCBI lineage: Eukaryota > Metazoa > Arthropoda > Arachnida > Araneae > Cheiracanthiidae > Cheiracanthium > Cheiracanthium punctorium. The sequence continues at coordinate 113,115 of JAWZYV010014723.1, read as the reverse complement.
CCCGGCGATCATTCCCGTCAAAATATTTTTTCGCCACATTTTGCTGACAAACTGTTGCCAATCGTATTCCAAAGCATAAATAAGGTCCTGAGTCCGCCCGTCTTGACGGACCGCCGGGATAATACGTAAGTACCAGATTATGCTTTATTTTTTTGGTAAAGAAAAATGCTTATTGAGATTGCGGACGGAAGTATCACTAATAAGAATACCCTATCTATTGTAAGAAAAAATATAATTTGATAAATAATTTTACTATTGTCTTGTTTATCAACGAGGTATCACTGCCCATGAGTTAAAAAAAAATAGCTAATGGACTAATTTTCTGGTTTGTCAATTACTTTTCTTCTTCATAACTCATTAAATATTGAAACCGTTTCATTCTTTAAAAAACTGGGCTAGTAATATACCTTTAACAAATTATGTACAAAATGTCTGGAAAATACCTTTTGGAAACAGGAAACAGGAACTGAATTTGAAAATTTTAACGAACCTTGAACGAAAGCAGTTTCATTTAAAAGCTGCGTTTCAAACATAAGCAGGTACATTCAACAGTTCCTGCGGGTCATTTCACCGTCGTACAAGGGAAATTCTTTAGATTGCCAAACTAATTAACGAAATCTCTTTCAGTGACTTGCCTAACTAGCAGTGTCTTGACGCTTTCTGCCATTTCTTGCGATCGCTTCATAGCAATAATGTTTCCCCTCCGAGTCAGAATTACAAAGCAGCGCACGTCTGTGGTAATGACCGCTGTTTGGGTTATATCTGTAGTTGTATCAATACCTCTTCTCATCGTAAAGAAATACCTTGTCATTCAGGTATAAAAAAAAAAGTTTCTTTTTTCTGTAATCTTTTCAGTATTATTCAACTTTTCCCTTCGGATTTATTTAAAACTATGGTGTTTTCTGCATTTATTTGTATTGTTAGTTAAATAAATTTTATTTCAGAGAAAAGAAATGAACTGAATATTTCTTTCAAATGAAAACGCATTAAACCATGTATGATCAAATAATATCTAGCTGGTTGTGTAGACATTCTTCATTGATCACCTTTGAACAAAATGTTTTACTCTCTTTTCAAAATATTTTTCCGTTTTACCATTTAAAAACATTTACGATAAAAATTATCTTCTTTTATAAATATCCATATGGTATGTTTTTGTAAGTGCTTATTCACTCTGCATGTTTGTTGAAATTGCATATGGCGCAACTATTTTCCTTCAAAAAACGCTTATTATGCTGAAAATTTTATAAACTACTATTGTTTAGGATGTTATATTAATCGTGCAATCTTCTTTTTTAACTTTACTTTAAAACTATTACCACAGTATAAAGCAAATTAATTTCATCTGTATCAACTCCAGATTGCTAAAAATTCTACAATCGCTAAAAATATATAAAAGATTCTTATCTCTTTCAGCATTCTGTCTCAAGTTTGCGTTTTGGAAAGATCTTTTTATTTACAATATTAAATATTAAATATTGTTGCAGTCTCGACCCTAAAAGTTCAGCTTGCTTGTTTTGAAAGTTTTAGATCGCGAACCTAATTGTTCAACTCCTTTTGATTAAAGGGCTGAGGCGAAAAATATTGAGAATGAGGGGAATGTTTTCTACAGGTTCTTGATCAGCGTCTTCAGATTCACATGATATTGTTTCTGATTCTATGTTTTGCAGATTACAGGCAGGAACAGGCAACCTTTCATTAGATAAGACAATACAATATTAAAGAGCTTTTTATTTACAATATTAAATATTTAAAGTCAGTTTAATGCATGTTATAAGAACTCTATTTCTGTTATTTTTCTCGTTGTGGTTAAAAAATAGAGTGAAGTATTCAGAGCTCTCTAACGAGTAAAGTATTGCACGGAAAATAATCAAATATAATAGGCGTAAATAGCGGACCATTGGATTTTGATTTTTAAAGGAGAAAAGTACTAGCAAAAATATATACCAAGGAAAACGTTGCCGCTGTTTGCCGAATAAAATGCAAGAATTTATATAATTGCATACTTTTTTGCGTTTATATATATAAAAGGAAAGGCTGTGAAAATTTTGATCACTCTGAGATCAACTGGCTAGCGATGGCTCTTACCACCCAGGATCGTGCTTTATTAGTCAAGCTAAATTACCATCAAAACGACAATGCCTTTGCTGTACTTTGTGAATTTCGGCGAATTTCTGAAGACTTGTAGAAGAATGATCATAATAATAAACTTATGATGCAATGGTTTGAAACTACACAAGAATTCTAGCAATCGGGCGTAGCACTCAGAGCGGTTACTAAGCAAAAAGTTGGAGAAATTGAAACTGCTAGAAGCCAGTCTTTCTCAGAATGATGAGAATATTCCCAGCCTTTCCTTTTATACTAGTAATCGCAATAAGGAGTACGATTATACAAATTTTGCCAACATTTCCTCTGGTAGTGACTTTGGTATTATTATTATTTTTGTAATCGAAATTTCAATGGTCCACTATATTCGCCCATCAAACTTGGTTAAGTTTTGTCCTATAACACTAGTCAACAAATTTAAACTTTTTTTCTGTCTCTGGTTTGTAAATGGGTGGATTTACATAATTTCGGGGTGCTGAATTCACTGGTAAAATCAATTTATGTCTATCACGTCACATTTCCAAGAGGCACAGGAAAATCAGAAGCAATACCGGCAAAATTTGATAGAATTGAAACTAACAAGAAATTCATATTGAGAACTTAATAATTCAATATTATTTTATATGTATACATTGGTATTTATATGTATACACATGCCAACATAGATATCATCTTTTTTCCTGTCCAAAATGCCATTCCCACTTGGTTTGAATGAGATCCAAGCCGCTAACTCGATATTTGCCAGTCTGATATCAAACGATGGATCGCTGAACAATTTTTCTATCTGTGGTCAAATAAATATACTTTCTTTTAACTTTGCTTCACTCAGTTTGAGAAACTTTTCTTTCAAATGATTGAAGACTTGACCTCATTTATCCAGAGCTTTAACAAAGTTCTTCATAAAACCCAACTTGACATGAATCGGAGGCAAAATGATTTTATTGGGCTCAACCAGTGGAGTATTTTTCACATTTTCCTTTACAGTTACATGTGATTTCCTTTTAAGTCACTTTACTGTATAGTGGCCAAAGTTTTCTTTCATGTCTACTGCATGAGCCAAACAGCCAGAGGCACAGATGGAAAAGTATTGCCATTATGCAGCAGTACTGCTTTCAATCTGGTTTACCTAGAGTCAATAAAGGGTGACTATTCCTGATGGTTATGTTGTACACCTAGCTGCATCAGCAAACCATTGAAATCCCTACATACACACATTGAATTCTGCATGTCGAAATATTGAGCGAATGAAGTACCTTTTGATCTCAAACAGGAAATTGTTGTACCTGAAGCTAGAAGGTTTCGTTGTTGCAGTCTCGACCCCAAAAGCTTGCTGTTTTGAAAGTTTTAGATCGCTAACCAAATTGTTCAACTCCTTTTGATTAAAGGACTGAGGCGAAAAATCTTGAGAATGAGAGGAATATTTTCTACAGGTTCTTGATCAGCGTCTTCAGATTCACTTGACATTGTTTCTGATTCTATGTTTTGCAGATTACAGGAATAAGCAACCTTTCATTATGTCACCGGCAAATGCACCGAAGGTACATTTTATACTTTATTTTACGACTCGTTTTGATAGGGAATGCCCTGCAATATTTGTGAGAGAGAAGTCATAGGCTGGAAAATGATCCTTAGGCTAACTCCACACCATAGGAATTGAGAATTGCATATCTCGGCATTTTCCTTTCAGTCACTTGGTTAAAGTAGTAGTACATGTTATGCACGAATACGAGGCGCAAAAGTTTTATCTTGGTCACCAAGAGGACGATCAAAATATAATTTATAGGCCTTTTTAATCAAATCAATAATTGTTCTTTTTTTTGGAGGGGGGGAGCTTTTGGAGTGAATTTCTCACAGACATAAGAAAAGTTGTCGGGGTGGTTAAGACAACAACAATGTTTACTAGTTGTTATTTTTAGTAAATGTAAGTTTTAAATATAAAGCAATTTTAAAATAAAAATACCTCTCAATAGAAACACTGACTTATTACAAAACCTCTCAATACAATCTTAGGCTGAGATAAATACGATAGTAATTGCACCATGCATGTTTGAACATTCACTAGGTCATAATGTTTATTTCGCACTACTGGATTATCTGTCCAGCTAACGAATAACACTTGCCTGTGTAACATCTGACATCAAGTAACAATTTGTTGATCTTATAGCACTCTTGTACCAAACTTTAGAAAAAAAAAATTAAACACTAAAATAAAAGAACGGAAAGTAGTGAAATTAAGAAAAAAAATAAATAAAAATCCTTAAAAACACAAAAATCTTACGTGATAGAGCATTTTGAAATGTAGATTCGGATTCTACACACCAAAATACATACTAATTGCTGTATCACATCCCAGAGGCAAAATGGCTGTTGCGTAGTGTAATTTACTCACCAGAGGGCTCAGAGAACCACACTTTATAATTTTCATATGTAAGTATACATATATTATATCTATAAGTGTATGTCTGTCTGTCTATCTACATATACACATTAGACTGGTTTATTTGTTTATGTACATACATGTATATAATTTCCCTATTAGTTTTAGTTTTATACAAATTCTTGCTTAATGATATTCTATCATTTTAGAATAATGTTTAAAAAAATCAAGTCATTCTTTGTACAAAAGTATTTATCAATAAGTAGACAAAGGAAAAAAAAGTGTCCATTGCGCATTTTAAGCAAAGCTATCTTGAGAGTGTTAGGTAAGTTTCACTCAGAAATAAAGAAAAAAATTCAGTTTACGAATCCATTTCTTAATTCAGTTTATAAAGTTAATTAAATCCCGAGAAAAATGTTAATAAGGAATTTAAAGGAATACTTTTTTTTTGTTTCTAAATTAATGTAAAACAGTGCTTATTTCATCGAAAAGCAATGAACTACATACATTTTAAAATTGAAAACATATTTCTTAGAACGATTTGATAAAAATGAAAAAATAATTTAGTTAGATGCTTAATCGCTCCTCATTTGAATATTTTTTAAAGATTACAGCAAGTTTTGCCCAAAAAAGTGAAAAAAGCATTTGACTTCAAACTATTTTTTTTCTTTTTTACATCTCGCAGTCATTTTTTTGAGATAATCTCTAACTTCTACAAATTTCTGGTTCTTAAAAAATATTGAAGAGCATGTTTTTGAAAATGTTATCTAAATTTGTTGCGGACGCAATTCGAAGAAATCGATCGCTTTGACTATATCTTTACTTAAGCTTTTGTATCTCAAAAACTGAAATTTAAAAATGTTTTACCTGCAATGCTCAGAAACATATCATATTGAACGTTTTTTTTTTTCCAGCTTAGTAATTCATCTAAAATTATTGACAAAAATGTGTTTGTTGTGCAGTTCAATGAAACGATTATTTTTATTTTTGTATTGCTTGAAATGATATCTGTAGAATACCAAATTGTTACCGAAGTGTTTATGAGCAGTTTAAGCTGATAACTTTTTAAAAGATCCTTAAATTCTTGTTGTAAAATTGACTTCGAAAAAACTCTATACGTTCCGCAATAACCAATAGTACTACTGCTGATGGACAAAATACAATTTCTTACAATATTAATTATGTATCACAAACTTTTCAGACTTTTTCTTAAATTATTTTACCCTCACATTATTCTATAAAAAATACCCATTATTGTTTAAATATACTACTATCAATTTATACAGCTTTAATTAGTATATTGTAGATCTGCTAGAAAGTGATACAAAGGGTTAAAATTCTTTGAGTCTATTTTTTTCATGGTATTCTTTTGTTTTTTAATAATTAACTGATAAACTTATGTATAAGTAATATTATTATGTAGAAGTATATTATGTAACGTATATTTTCAAGGGACGATATTTCATGGAGCCTAAATGCTCTGAAGTATGGCCGATTGATTTCCATTACGAAGAATCATCCAATCGGTTCTTCACTTACGAGCCTCTTCGTGTGGCGTACTATGTAGTAGTTAGCATCACGCTATTCTTCCTGCCCATACTGATTATGATCACTGCCTATTCGCTGATACTGTGGAGACTCGGAAAGACGGAAGTTCCTGGAGAGCAGCATGCAGCTAATGTTAACATACATTCCAGAGCAAAAAAGAAGGTAATTCGGAGTAATGCATGCATACATATAAATATGTTCATTATGTCATAGTAAATGCTTGAACTATTGTGTAGTGCATATTTTTATTTTCGAAGTACGTACCAAAAATTAAATGATTTAATTTCATTCTCCGAATAATTTCAGTCGTGAATTACTGGATGTTAATTAATGAAATGATTTTTAATAATCATTTTAATGTGCAAGTAGTACAATTGGTAGTAAAAATTTTTCTTTCTAATCCATTATAGTACAAAGTATCCTATTATCTATACCGAGAGTTTTGTTTCATTCAGCAACTAAGACTTATTTAGAAGACTTTTCTTTTTGGTAAACGGTTAATCTGTAAAATTACGATCCATCGTGCAACTTATCAATAATATTTGTTCAGAAAAATAACATTTAAAAACCTTTTATCTTTTCTGTCCAAAAAAATGAAAACATAAAATCACACATGTATAGGTTTCTTGAAATACGATATTGTTAAATACCCATCTGGCTAGTAGGATTTCAGTATTTTCGACCAGCATAAGTATTTTCTCCTAAAAAATATACAAATAAATAAAGTTGCAAAACGTAAATAATATGCCCTTTGTACACCGAAAAAATGTCTTCCAGCACAATGTGTGGGTAAACATAACGCCAATACGTTGTGGTGTAAAGACTGCGTCAATCTGTTGTACTAGGTTCTTTGTGACTAGCTTATCAACGTCATTATGTCATTTCGTGAGTATATTTACAACACACAGTTCTGTACTCCAAGGCTGAAGCCCTTGGCTGTATCATTTTACAGTGGTAAAATTACAGGTACAGCGTATATAATGCTCACAAATAACCAAAACAAGACAATAAATACAAATTAAATACAAGATCCCTCAAAATTATTTCTACTAACTTTTGAAAGAGGTAAGACACACCGTAGCGAATGAGAATCACGCTGCAACTCATGAACTAAAACGCCAGGGAAAGCCGTAGTAGAGGTAGAAGATGTGAAAGAAGAAAAGAAAGTGGTTCGTCGGAAATATTTATTTGACATTATGCGTACAAATAGCGTTCTAGGCTTATACTATTCATAATGTTGCAAAAGATTCTCGTAGCTTGCACCATCAGACGCCAAGCTAGCCTCGCCTGGACAGCTCATTGATTGAAGAACCGTTGAACACACCAAGACTTTCTTTGATTGTAGCTGTAGTGCAAACAAGCCTTACCACGAATTTATAATGTTACAAAAGATTCTCGAAGCTTGCACCATCAGACACCAAGCTGCCTTCACCCCGACAGTTCATTCATTGAAGAACACGTTGAAACACAATAGGACATTCTTTGATTGTAGCTACAGTGCAGACTATCCTTACCACAAGATACATTGCAGTCTCCACAGACTCTTGAAGTTCAGTAGCTTTGATGATTCTCCAAATAAAAAATCAAGATTGAAAAGGTGAGCGTGGAGGCCAAAGAACCGATTCATTTCATCAATTGTTATCTTCGCATACCCAGCAGCATATGATAACATTCCCAATCAAGGGTTCCTATTCCGTCGGTGTGATACATGCAAGCTTCGAGAAATTTCAGTAACAAAATGGTCTGTTTTCGCCTATTATGCCATTCGTGCCCATGATGCCCAATAAATGTTTTTATTGAAACACTCTCTAGTGTCCTTTCATATCTTCTGTTTCTACAACCTCCTTTCCCTGACATTATCAGTTATGGGTTGCTGTGTAAGTTCTCAATCCTTAGTATGTGCTCTATGTCTCCTAAAAGTCTGTTGCAATATTTTTGAGACAACCTGTAAAACAAAAAGTACAGTGAAAAAAGTATCCAAAAGCATGTAGGAATGGATAACAAAAAACTTAGCAACTCGACATATTATTATAGATCGATTGGATGTATTATTAAATTATGATATAATAAACTTTGCAAATATGTACTGAATGCAAGATAATTAAAGTTGGGCCTTTATCTTTAAGTCGAGAATTCGAAGAAGAGCTGAGACAATTTGTATAATAATTAATAACATATTCAAAATATTGTTTTAAAATATTTGTACAAACAGTGCTGTAATTATATATTTTTTTTCTTTCAGAGAACATTTAAGGGTATATGTACAAATCCATTCAACATTTCCCCCTATTATAGATTTTTAGTACTATACCATCTATAAATGTGTCTCAATAATCGCAGAAACCACAATGTAATAATATTTTAAGGTTCAAATGTGCTTCAGACTTTTTTCATTTAAACAATGTCCTCGAATTATTGCTATAACTGAGGTGTCTTGGTTTTGAGGTTTCTAATGTAAAGTATGTACTAATAATGTGTACATACCGGAGCAAGTAACTGTTACTTTTTGATAGATACTTTGGCATATGAACCAAACTGTAAGCAAAACTGTAATCTGGCATGAGTGTACATAATATAACAATTGTCTGTAATTCATTCCACAACTAAGGGTATATTTTTCACAAATATAATTCTCCATTAAAAGAGGATTTTTAAAAAGGTCAACTTCGTTTTCATAATATTTTTATTAAAACAATAAATTCAGTAAATGAAAGATAGGTTTCAATAGGTTACGCAGGATGGTCTTAGTACTTTTTAGCCAGAATAAACAAAATTCATAACATTCGTTCCCCACTTTTAGTCTACTCTTAGAACCAGGAAAAGAAATGCAGATGTACCTTAGTTGTTGTTCTGTACAGTAAATGAATTTCTTTAAAAAATTCTGGGGTTTGGTAGCCTATTGCGAAGGTTTTTATATCTACATAACAGACATAATAGATGCAAATTGATGCAAATCGAGAAAAAAAAAATTATTATAATTAATTTCAACATACTTTCAAACTACACAGTTTTTCCAATGATTATTGATGTGTTTCGCCTTGGAAGAGGTATGAACATTTCTTTTAATATTTTGATTTGTATCTAGAATATAAAACTCTTCAACTGACTGAGCTTGTTTTTTCTCTGTATTTACGGCACTTCTGACTTAAAATTTCTTGCGTTTTTTTTAGAGAGCCAGACCGCGAAATAACAATTTTAATGTTACGTCATAGAAATTGATTATTTTAATTCCATTTATTATTACTCCACAATTAAATTTAAATTCCACTTATATAATAACAGGCAAGTTTGAAAAATAATTACTTATTAACATATTCTTTCAACATTAAAAAATCATAAAACAGAGTTCACAGAACTACAAGTAATTTGGTAAAATGTGCTCCTACTTTTAAGGCACCCGGTTCACATAAAATCCGAGAGTTTTACGCTTCGACATTTTTGCTCTGTTAAACTCTAAGAAATGCCTGGATATATTATACGCCTAAAAATAGGTAAAGAGTTACAAAGTCATCTCGCTTACTGTAATTATTGAAAAAAAAAATCTCATTATATAGAATATTTTTGTACCTTGTGATTTTACGGAACAATATTTCATCAATTTTATAAAAACCACAAGAAAATTTTGATCGGGAATATGATTTTTTAAGACATACTTTTTCAGCAGTATCTCTCTTTATTTTAGATTTAATCTTCTACTTGAATAGATAAAATGCGTAGCTTATCATTTTTCATTACCCTTAAATTTCACTAAAAGCAATTTCGAGGAGCCTTACATTTTTGCGAGCTTTTAAATTCTTCATTAGATTGCATGGAAAACCATAATATAATAATTCTTATACTTTTTGACATTCAGTAATATGCCATTTTAATACCAGATTAGCTTAATTTTCTTATCATTAGCATAGTATTATAGTAAAAAAGTTAGTCAAGTTGTATTTAGTCTCTAGTAGTACACTCAAACCCACTTTGTGGAGTATCGGTTAAAGGAATATCCCGCTTATTAGACTAAATTTTCGTGACAAACTGGCAATTCCGTTAAACGGGTTCGACTGTACTAAAAATTTAGTTTTTATAAACATTAAATTTTATGTCCGTACTTCATATATATAGCTGTACAATTAAACATTTTATTTAACTAGACTCATAATTTAAACTGGGGTCTATCCAGGAATTTTTTCCATGTCCCATTTGTGGAAAAGTTGCTAATTGTGAATTTCAATACTTAATTTTGTGAATATCAACATTTATTTTTGTGAAATTTCATACCAATTTTTAATAAAAGTAACTTTTTTTGCTAAACTAATTGATAAAACAGAATAAAATGACAATGAAGAGCCATTTTAACAAATGTAATTTTGTGAAGGGGCCGTTTTAATCTATTGTAATTTTGTGAAAGAGCCGCAAAATGGATCCATTTTTCATTTGCATCGACCCCTGTTAAATATAGGTTTATGTAGTGTAAATCCACTTGATCATTTGCTAATACGACTGAAGAATTTCATTGAATAACGTGTGAAACACTCACAGAATCTTTCTGCATTTTAGGTAACCAAAATGGTGTTCGTCGTTTTGATAGCATTTATAATCTGTTGGACACCATTCCAGTCTGTGGTACTCTATTCCGTTTTTGGACACAATGCTTTACTGCATGGCTCTGTAAGTAAGAATAATCGAAATCCGTTTTTCGATCTTTTAAATCTTAAAATGTCAAGTTCAAAAATCTACAAGTACCAATTTTTTAAGAGTATTTCTAGATTTGCACACAAGGTGGCATTCTCAATTTACATGCTTGATAGCAGTTATAAAATACTAACTCTCTAAACGGCTGAGACAAAAGTTTTTGTTAGCTGCCCTCACATTTTCACTATGTTCCCGAATTTTTACGATTGTTTTTTTAACGGTTCGGATATAGTAAACTACCGGATATAGCGAACGAAATTTATGACACCTCGAAGTTTGTTATAATAGAGCTCGACAGTATTATTTTTCTGGTTTTCAATAATATTTCTTTGTACCGATAATTTTTTCACCATTTAAATGAGCTAAATTCCATACAGTGTGAAAAAAATTTTAATACGGAGAGAAAATCGATTTTTTAAAAATCTGTGCAAATTTAACCAGTTCGCATTTGTTTTTGCAAACTCTCAATAGTAAAATTCTTTTTCGTGCTCAACGATGCTTCTCAGCATTAGTCTTGAATGTCCTTAAGATCCAGTGCAGTTCTATTCATGTTATGAAACTGTCAAATATGATCTACTATGATTGATAATTCATCATTGCACACCACTATAAGTTAAAACTAATAAAAGAAAAAACTAATATATAAGTCTGGTGAAAGAGAAACTTCAGATGCACTTTCTATAAGTGCGATTATATATAAATAAATCATTTGATTTTTTAATATTCAGTGCTAGTTTTGGAGGGTGTGTTATATGCGTGTGTTTTAAATTATCCCTTTTAGTTTCCTAAACTAGTTCGCTAATTCTGCATACGTGGTAATACAAAGTTGACTGAATTAAAATGGCTCAATGGTGAAATAGTCAAAATCACAGCTTTGACTAATATACTCTGAAAAAAAATCTGACACTTTAAATAATTCTTTATAAGAAATTGAGAATTATTCGAGGAAATCTTGGGTATGAGTCACTAGTATGCACATTAATGATTTCATACAATGATAGTGTCAGTTTGAGATTTTTTAATTGTTTAATTAGAACTTTAAAACTCTTTTCGAAATATAAGTATTATGTTGTTATTTACTTATTTTTTAACTATTATCATAATTCTTTCAAAAATTATTACAGATCTTTAAACATCATTAGAAAGCACTAACTATGCTATAATTTTAAATTTGCCTTTAAAAAATAAGAGACTTAATTCACTAGCATAAAATAATCACAACCGCTTAAAGTGTTTGAAAAGTATTCATTAACTACGTAGAAATTCCTGGCACGTGTTTCGAAAAGTCCATGTACTCTGTAATAAGGAGAAATAATAATAAACATTATTTTAAATTAAAATACCAGTTTACTTATTTGTTTAATGAATTGTTTTAGCTGCCTGATTGGTTTGCTGATTTCAAATGGTTTTCTTTTTACATCGCCTATGCCAACAGTTTTGTGAACCCGATTATTTACGGAGGGTTTAACAAGAGTTTCAGAGATGGGTTTTGTATCTTAGTTCGTTGTGGCTTCAATAGCGGCCAATACGGAAGACCAGGTATGTACGTTTGAAAAGTACTGGGTTTCAAATTTTAGTTAGTATTATTTCCTTCAACATAATGCATTAATTAACTAGGAAAACTAGAGGATATTAATAAAATTTTATTGACTTAATATAGATAAAAGGCTGTTCTAAGATAATCCTACTATATAGTTACTCTGATCCCTGACTCACTGATTCAGTGATTCTCTAACAATTCCCTGTAACCACTCCAAGTTAAATCTCTTATCAGCACAAAAAGCGCAATAACCTCTACAACGTTTGTACTGTATCCACTTGGAATTTTTCATAGTTATTTATATACGACGATAGAAAACAACCGACATAAAACAATCTGCGCTATTTTAAAAATCTGAAAATACAACCGTTTCCTAATTTTTAAGCTAGTTTTCGCTTAAAAAAAGTGAATCATTTGCATGACAAAATCGGCTTTTGAAAGTGACAATTACGTCATACTGAAATAAGGCTATCAGGCTTTAAAGAGAAAATTGCCATTCCAATTCGCTTAAAATAGTTTTTTTAGATTACCCAGTTCTTTTTTTTTCACAAATAAAATAATTTCGTCATTTTTAAATGTGAATAAATTTGTTTTTTAAACATTTCTTACTTTTTCTTTACCGCATGTAACGTTAACATAGTTTTTGTGTCATTATTTTGCAGTTTAGCAATATGTTTATCATCTCAAGTTAGTACATGTTAGGTACAGTTTATGTCACGAATCAACGTAATTTCTCAATTTTGATATTCCGCAATGCTAGAACTAATTTCTGTCATATAAGTAAAATAAGTAATTCTTTCCTTGCGAAGAACGGGTATTTAGCTAGTGTGTTCATAAACACTTAGTACCAGGATATGCACTGAGTAAAATTATACTTCTCCTCAGGGACTAATGAAATGGGGGAAAATATAGTACGGCAAGAAGTAAAAATATCACAAAAGCTAAGTAAGATCTATAACGCAATGGATGCATATGACTTGACATGCTAGGCTCGTTTTAGAAGTAGTGTCGTTTCAGTGATCCAATACGATTTTACAACTCTGCCAGTTATTCTTTCTTTTCAGGCCGTGATTGGAAATCAAGCAGCATATGCTCTTGTGGCTCTCCAAGTATTTTTAAATCTTTTGAAAACATAAGAACTACTATCACCACTATAAGAAGTCGGACATTCACATACTTTTCGAAAAGAAAATCGAGTAGTCCTAAATGCCCAGGAGGCAACACGAAACCTTCATCTGTGTAGACTATCCATCCTATTTTACCAAAAATGGTGATAAATACGCTTACGAATTCAGGTAATATGTTGCACAAAACCAACTACCATCATTTTATTAATTCTCTACAATGCCTGCCATATGGAAAATTTTATACAAAATTTCCAAGCTGTGGTGTACGCTTCAGGTAAGCCCTTCAGATACTGCAATGCAATATGATTCCTAGTATCGTCGATTTCTATCTAGTGAAAGTTCTAAAACGGTGTATGGAAACAACTTGTATATAAATGATGCTTATAAAAGAGTACTGTTTATCGAAAATGGTGTAATTTGCATTTATAGCTATTTTACAGAGACAAACGATAGCTCTTTTATGGGACAAAAACTTTATAGTTTTATTACCAGAGGTGACAGTCAAGAATCCATGCCCGGTAGTAAGCACAGTTAATCATTATAAGAATAAGTTAACCGTTTATTTCATCCTAATAATGGATATGTTTAGCATAATTTAATATTTTTATTGTTTTTGTTTATTTCTTTTATTTTGTGCAGGAAGAATATATATAAATTGCAATGAATTGTACAATAATTCTGTCGACCTGTAAGAAATTATATCTGATTCAATGGATTACTTTTTTTTTCGTGTCATTGAAAAAAACTACGTTTCAGGGAAAACTAACATCTAGATATTCTAAAATGTTTAAATTTTCGGCACATTGAAAACTCTGAGTCATAGTAGCTAATTTCAAAAGAAAAGAAACATGGAGATGAAATGTTTCTACTTACTTAATGAAGGAAACCTTAAATACAAGTATGAATCATAAATGGATTTTATGTACTTTGCAAAGGCGAATGGATGAATCTGCAACACAGGAACAATGACTCCTAGCTTCATCGCATTCAAGATATTTTTATAGTTAATCCTGTACATTCAGCAATCATGTAAATCGTAAAAGACATATTAATAAAAACAATCTAGTATTGAACATTGCATTCTAATACTTGTGCTTGTGTTGCTCTGACATATTATTCATGGCATGATGTTTTCTATTTTTTAAAACTAAGCAGAAAATTCTCAATCATGGTAGTAAACTTCAGACAACGACAAATGAAGATTAAGTGTTTTTACGCACGCATAGAAAATCTTAAACGCAAGTATCAAACAGAAATGCATTTCCTTGCAAAAACAAAAGAATCACACAATCGGCAACATAGAACAATCAATCCATCCAGTCGATAGAAGGATAGATACATGGATAGATATTAATTTTATTTTTTCATTCATCATTTCCAAAATGTTATGCAATAAAATAATTCACATCAAGCAAAATTCATATAAAATGTATATTTTATGAATGTTAAAAGTAATTACTACGGCGCAACTATTTTTTCTATTCGAAATAATATCTATTTCATCTACAATGTTTGAGTAAGTGCATAAAAAACAGTAAAGTACGAAGCAGACAACGAAAATTCTGCAACTCTGATGAATACGCATTCCTATTTTTATGCCCATGCAGAATTATCTTTTATTTTTTTCTTCTCGAACGTATTGAGATTAATCATATCTTGTAGATGTACCCTGCAGAATAAATGACAAAATCAACTTAAGTCATTCACGTCATAAATCAAAGTAATGTTATAACACTACATTTATGTGATTATGCTAAACAACTAATTATCCTTACCGTGTAAGATTTACGGAAAGTGTTTAATGTCGTTACCTCTCATTATGCTGTCATATTTTTTCCCAGGCAATTCAACAGATTTATCTGTGTAATTTAGTTATAGTTCTTATTTTCGTAATTCGAAGTAGATGAGATGAAATTACTCTTTGAGCATAAGAGCATGTTTCATGTTATTTGCTTAAAGCACATATTCAGCAATTGTGAATGGATTCATCAAGCAAAATAATTGTTTTGCTGAATGTAATTAGTTTTGCACTGTATCAGTTACTAAAGAAAATTGAATAATTTTCATCGGTAAGCTACATTCATATAAAGTGTACTTAAAGGAAATGGATTATAACAGGTAATCATAAGAATCACGGACTCCTACTACAATGAAGGAGGATAATGTTATTGGTTTTAGTTAATTATCCCCAAAAAAGTGGAAGAAATTTATGATAATTAGCAGTTTAGTGCCCGGTTTTACAATTTTCTTTCCACTAGCGAAGCAAGAGGTTTGAAAGACATATTTGCATGCGTCAGTAACAAACTCACATTAATTGGCTTGTTAGTTATAATCCAATATGTTACAAGCTACTCAAACATTTTGTTTTCTGATATGGCAAGCCTACACTAAGGCTACTTGCCTATGGGGGGGTTATTTGGGCGGAAGACTTATTTATAACGGGCATTCGCGTTATATCTGGATAAAACTGCATAAAACTCAAAACCGTTAGATAGATAGCCGCGAGGTAGGCCCGAACGTGGAACCTTCACACTTTAGTCATATACCATGTTCAGTGTCTCGAACATATTCAAATGATATAGAACGTTTATAGGGAACTCTTTCTAACTCTTGATTTTTGAAAAATTGTCAAATGCTTCATTAAAATAAGTTGATCCCCTTTTTTTGTAAGGGAAGATCAAATAATTTTGTAGACAACCAATTATACATTTATTTTTGTTCGTAGCGCCTCGAAAAAAAATCTTTTTCTGTTTTTACATAATGCCTACACGAAGGCTACTTGTCTACGGGAGAGGGGGGTTCTTTGAGCGGAAGACTTATTTAAGGGGTTATAACGCGTTTACATCTGGATAAAACTCAAAACCGTTAGATCGACAGCCGCGAGGTAGGCCCGAGCGTGGAACCTTCGCAATTTAGCGATTTTTTCTATTACTTGGAGATATACTTAAGGGTTTCTATTTCAATTTTTTCTATTACTTGGAGATATACTTAAGGGTTTCTATTTCAATTGCTTGTAATTTCATTAAATTCTTCCTCTTCTTCTATTGACACGACAGTCCCTGGTAAGACAATAACTTCCTGAGAACCTTCTTCCATTCTGATCTCCTGTTAGCCAACCTTCTCCAGTTAAAAACCATAACTTAAGAAATCTACAGAATCAGCCCATCTCAAATTGGGCTTACCCCTTCTTTTGATCCTATAGGTTTATGACTGAAGTTATTTTTCATTAACTACGTACGTTTACGCTGCCAAAATGATTCAATTTTTGAACCATCTTGTGATGCCGACATCACATATTGCTTTTTGTCACTGGTCTATGACCCCTATCCTGTATTTTATGCGGTGCAAGTTATATACAACCCCCCCCCCCCATCCGCTCATTGCATTTCGGCTCTTTGTGGTTTATGACTGCAGATTTGCTAATTCTTATTCAGTACGTTAAAGGAATTTCTTTTGCAGCTGCTCTCTTTGGGCGATACTGATTGTTCTTTGCTTTTGTTCAGCAGTCTCTCATGATGTCATGTTGGCGATTTTCTTCATTGACATGTTCTGGTAACCTTTTTAAATTTCTGCACCTAATTGTTTGTGTTTATAAAATTAATACATTGATTTATTCTTAACCGCTCTGGCTGTGTTTGCCTATTTTTGTATATTGGCGTATTTTGTGTTAGCACTGCCAAGTTTGTAGGTTAGGTCAAATTGTTTCACTCCGTGAGGTCATCACTTTAGCTCCTATTTTAGCATCTGGTAAGCCGCCTAAATTCGGCAGTCCATCCCTGCTCCCTTGCCATCCAATAAATTTGTAAGATGTGTTTTCCTGTCTTCAAATAAAATCGAGTTAAGTATTCTTGTAGGAGAATCTCTCTGAGTTATTTGCTAATTACACAACGCATAAATGGAGTACTCACATCATCTTCTAATCCTTGTCTACCTCTTCTACGTCCAATGAAGTAAAGCATGCATAACCTTCACCACACATCTCTCTCTCTCTCTCTCTCTCAATGTGTGTGTGTGTGTGTGGCGGGGGGCAGAGAGATTCTTTATAATTAAAGCAGCTCATAGTGAACACATATAAAACATAGTGAAATAATTGACACAGGGGATAGAACCAATTTTAAACTCTTGTTGAAACATATTTTTTTAGTAACTTCATCTAATTTTAATGCACCTATAAAACTGTTTAAGTGAACAAGTTAACCGGACTTCTGTTGACTTTTAAACGTAAAAGACTTGTGAAAAAGGAAATTGTTGTAGAAACTGAGTAAATGAAGATATTTTAATAGAAATTTTCAATCTGTGTTGGCTTCAAATTGATTCATTCCAAATCAACACATAACTTGATAGATTCATTTAAATTGCGTTTTCTTTCGAATGATATAATTTTTTAAAAAGCTCACATGTATTAAACATAGTTAGGGAAATTGGCAACTACATGAATATTTTTAGGGATCAATAACTGGAGGAAGAAGAAAAACTTAAATGTATTCTATGAAGAAAAGTGTTCTTTTTTCTGTTATTACACGTCAAATAATTTTGTTAAAAAAAGTTCTGAAACACTTTATAAGCCCTTAATGAGAATTCTGTAGAAATTTTCGAAAATCTACAGCATAGGGCCTTAATAAAAGCTTATAAAAATTTCACAATAATTAGATTAAATGAAACACCGTTTTTATTCATTAAAAGAATATATCATCCCTAATCAAAGAGCTTTAATCAGTTCAAACTCTATCTATATTGCAATTCCTGAAACACAAAAATCTAACATCAAGATAAGTTCGTTAAAATTTGTTATATCTAAATAACGACGGAAAAGACGCATTTCTAATATTTAAGCTCAACAAAACGCATACTTCTAATGATAGCCGGTGTTGCTTTCCTTTAAATTGGATAATACTAACGATCAAGTCCAAATAATTAATCGCGGATACCAGATGAGAAATATTAATCTTATTTACCAGTAATTTCATTGTTTTCTGCATCGGATTTAGGAAAACACAAATGCTATTGCTTAAATTAATTTTACACAAACCAATTTTGCTGAAAATTGGCTTATATTTGTAAAATATCAATATCGCTTTATTTCTATAAAAGTAATCTAATCTCAGTGTTGCCAAACTGTGAGGCAATGGCGAATCATACAGATTTCTATATAATTATTTAATAATTATTTTAATAATTATTTATTACTTTTTTTCTTGTTTGTTGTTTCATTAAGAATCGTGCTAAAAGTCGCCAAGTTAGCCAACATCTGGCACAACTTTATCTAGAGGGAAAGGAACAGAAATTATCAAAAATCGATAACACCTGAACTTTCGAGCGAATCCGCCTGTATCCGGGAAGGCTAAACGAAACATGTTAGGCAACACGTTCAAAGAAAGCATCATTTGACCTGACAAGGAAGGTATAATTACACTTTACATCTAAAGAATTTATCGTCTCCATTCTTGAATACTGAAATGCTAATCTTTTAAAAATTTAACAACAGTTTATTACGCTAAAATTGAACAATAAGTTATAGCAATCTAAGAAGCGGGTTTTTGTTTATGCTTGACAAAATTATTTGTATTTTTTAAATTTTGAATACTAAAATAAAATTAATATTACATTTCATGCACAAACAAAAAGTCTTGAATAATAAATATGAACTGTCCTCTGTAATTCGCACGTGCTTGTGTCCAGACATTGTGATTAATATTAATAGTTTTTATGCGTCATTGCAAGGAATTTAATACAACTCATTTTATTTTGTTATCTTTAAAATATTTTCTTTCCTTAACGTGAGCATCCGTTGATTCAGAATTGGCCATAACTGAGGCTAAGTTTTTTTACCATTTCATTGTAAACAAGAATCACTACGTCCTGCAAAAGGTCGTGGTCCTAGTGGTTATGGAGTCACTTTCGAAACCAGGCAGTTCGGGTTGCACCTGTGTTCTACCGCAGAAGAAACCGCTCCAGGTTTCCACCATTGCGAGGTGAATCTGTGATTCTGAAAGTCCTCTCGTTAGTTGTCAGCAGATTCTGAAGGGTGTCAGCATTCAAAAGTCCATTTTGATGGATATTGAATCATGGTATGAATCTCTGGAAAAAGGAGCAATTAGTTCTAAAAGACACTTTACAATACACTTTACTTTTTACTACAGACACTTACACTACAGACACTTTCCTTTTACTACAGACACTTACACTACAGACACTTTACTTTTTACTACAGACACTTACACAAGACAATCTACTAGCGTTCTGTCAACCTCTACTAAAAGGCACAATGCCTAAGGCCGAGATTCTAGTGAAACAAAATTCGAACGTTTTCCGCATCGAACAGGGGAAACTTCGAAATACATCAATGTTTCTTATTTAACTGAAACAAAACAATCGTGTGTTGATCACATGACAGCGCGATAGGTTTGTTCACTGGAAGCATTCTGCCAAAACGATCGAACTGAGTACTGAAAAACGTTCGATTCGAACTCGATCGCGCGCGTTTCACTTGAATCTCGTCCTTAGTCATGTCTCCAAAAGGAAACGAGGTGACCACACTGTAAGTAGCAGGGCATCATCAAGATTTTCAAATGAAATCAAGCATTTGCCTTTTAAATAATATAAAATCGAAAATCTTCTATTAATTTTTTAAAATTACCAACCTGACAGCTTTATAAAAAACTAAGCAATTTTAACAATTTCACTACAATGAATTTACATGTTCCAATAAAAAGCAGCATTTAAACCCTATTACAGATACAAGGAGAAGGTCATATTAATTTGACACCGAAACATTGAAACAGTCTCAAAATCAACTGGTAACAATTTCCTTTTTAAATAACGTTAAATTCAGTCAGCAGAAAATTACCTCTGAAATGGAGTGATCAACAATGACTTCCTGTTCTTTACAGAATAAAGTAGTTTAAATTAATATCTCTTTTCACGGTTAAAAATGGTTTTCTTAGCTCTTACGAGACAAACGCCAAATCTAAAATACACAGTACTATCTGAGATCTGCAAAACAATATTGCATAATCATTTAGCTGAAACGTATTTTTTAAAGGTCGAAAGATTAATATTAACAGCCACCGCAAATAAAAATTAAATAAATGGAAAAATACGCATTAAGTTTCTGTTGCAGTTTTTACTTTAGATTTTAATTCACACTTCCAATTAAGAATTCTGAATATTTCACACTCATAGTGTGAAATATTCAGAATATATTTCTGAATATATTTAAGGATAAACTTATTTATTTTCTTTCATCGTAGATTTCATTAAAATACTGAAGTAAGTTTTCGATGAAAAGTATTTTTCAAACATTTTATCTATATTATTTTTTTCAGCAACATTCATATCTAAATCACAGAATTTATGAACTTACACAATTGACTTGCATTTTGTTTAAAGGTTTTTAGCTAAACTTATGCAAAATTTCACAACACGTACATGTACAGGGTGGTTTGGATTAAAGTGACTCTATTCAGAAGCCTCTAGAACCCGGTCTGCCTATCGGCTTTTGATGAAACTTGGTATATACGTTGTATGGACCATGGAAGAACAGATTTCCAAAATAAAAAGTAGGTTCAATTTTGATAACCAGGTGGCGCGTTTCAAAAATTCCTCATGCAACTTTCTCAAACCTATAAGATGACTTGCAGTCAGGGACAGAAAATCTTTATGCATGCCTTTGTCATCGTTAATCATGCCCTTACAGAAGAAAGATCGAGTTTCACTGGTAAAACTGTTTTATCAAAACGCCTACAATAACTTAGCTGCACTGCTTGCATAACATCGTTTAAATCAATTCCAAAACGGCTCCGAGTCGAGAAATGGTTAAAGATTACTTTGAAGAGACTGGAGGCTTGGTAAGCTGCCGGGAAGAGGGTGAAAACCGGTTGCTGGTGAAACCATTGAAGAAGTCGCTACTGCTGTAGTTGAAAGAGATCCTTCAGCAAGTGCTCGATCGGTGTCACGTGAGTTGACGATACCGAAGTCAACAGTTCGAAAAATTCTGCGATCCGTTTTAAAATGCGGTATCCGTTTAAAATCTACGTGGTGCAAATGCTGCGATCTCAAGGCAAAAAAAACACGCTATGAATTTGGTTGTCGGTAATAGAACTTGATGACGCATGGACTTGAAAATTGTGTGGTCAGATGAGGCACACTTTCAACACGTAATTGATGTCGAAGGAGTGCACGTTGAGTACATTCTGTAATTGTATAAATTTTAATTATTCTGGCAGATTTTTTGTTCTTCTTAAGACGTCACAATTCCCCCTGGTGGTCTAAATTTGAGCTATCTTTTTTTATAGTAAAAATCTTTTCTCCGTGGTCCATATAACGTAAATACGAGTTTCATCAAAATCTGAATGACAGATCGAGTTCTAGAGACGTATGAATAATAGGGTCACATTAATTATAACCACCTTGTATTAAAACAATTTCCAATAAAAAATCAGATACTTTAATATACGAGAGTAAGTCATCAAGTACATTACAAAAGATTAAAAAAAATAATTACCATTATAAATAGAAACAATTTTATAATTTCAAAATAATCTCCAGAAACGTCAATACACCAACCCTATCGTTTTATTGGTGCCTCAATTCCAAATGCGTAAAATATTTTGTCTGTCTCATCCACAATACGACTTCATGTTCAATGCCGTCATTATCTGCAAAACGTCTATCTTCAAGAAATTGTTTTAGCAGATTAAACATATGGCAATCGCTTTGGGATAAAACTGGGTTGGTTGTGATTCTGCTATCAATCACTATTCTTTGGATTCATTTGCTACTAATTTATAATTTGTCATATGCATTTTAGACTTGATTATGTCCGTATTAAAGAAACATCAAACCCGTGAGTTAACTCAGTAGACAGAAAAGTTAGCGAGGAAAATAGTATTCAACATGACAAATGCAAGGGTTACCATGATAAATCTAACCAATATAGTTTCCTCGCAGTAAAATCGTGAATGTCAGGGACCTTGAATATTACTATTTGTTTAACCGTCGGAGTTAGCCTTCGTTGAATACTTCTGTAAATAACTTACCCACGTATCAGTTTGATATCTTTAAAAAAATAAATAAATAAAATATATAATATTTATTGTGGAGGAAATCACACATAAAAGGTGCTTAAGAAATAAAAATATTTCGTATATCTTGCTGTTTTAGTTTGCTTGTAAGCTTTCTGTTTTAGTTTTGTGCATTTTTCTGTCCATTATTTCTCCCATCATGACTTTTTATAATTTTTAGTTTCAATTTTATTTTCGGCTGCATTCCACGCACTTTCCTGTTTACAGCAACATTCTGTCATTCTAGCTTCTATGAGTTTTATTTCGTTTATTCACATTTTTATTTCTTTTGTGCAAGTTTGTGAATATTCTCTTCGTTAAAAAGTGCGAACCATTACGTTTTCTGAACCCTAAAAATAATCTTTTTTTACGCCTATTTTAAATTTATAGGAATTTATTTTATTCACCTGTTTTTAATACCAATTTTTTCAGCCTGTTTTTAAGTGAAATACAGATATTCTTTACATTCATATTTAAATTCCACAAAATGCAATGCTTTCCCTTCGCATATAACCGTAGTTAAAATTCATTGTAAAATATTAAATAAATATTTTTTATAAAAGTATCGTTAGTCGAAATCATACAATACATTAAATAATAGCGTGTAAGCCACAAACATTCAAAGTACTCTTAATACTTTAGAACTTACTTTCATTTACGTTTTTCCGAAATTCTGTCACATTGTTTAAAAAATCAATAGATGACCCAAAATTATACTAACGTGTTAAACGAACCACATATGTTTTCTTAGATACAGGCAGCGCTATCTAGAGATAACACATTAACTAGTTGTGCCAAGAGAAGAAGAAGCAGTGACTGCATTCAAGCGGTTACAGTATTACGCGTCTAAATAGAATTCTTCGAAAAATTAGGTTTTACAGCACCCGTTATAAGGTAATCACCACCTTTCCAACTTATTCAGATGTATTGA
Organism: Cheiracanthium punctorium; assembly: GCA_038373885.1. Classification (NCBI taxonomy): domain Eukaryota; kingdom Metazoa; phylum Arthropoda; class Arachnida; order Araneae; family Cheiracanthiidae; genus Cheiracanthium; species Cheiracanthium punctorium. The sequence continues at coordinate 89,744 of JAWZYV010014723.1, read as the reverse complement.
TTTTCATGCACAGAAATACGAATTGGTTTACTGAATGGAGTATGTTTTTAGATGGGAATTACACTTGCTAAGTTTGTTATGTTTCTCGGCGTCATCCAGTAATTTGACCTAAAGTGGGCAGCCATATTGCCGGGTAAAATTATTCATCGACTGAAGAAACTCCAGTACCGGGTGTTAACCATCATGCAGTCCTTCAACCGTTCTCTAAATACGTGACTCCCCGTTACATCATTTAAATTATTTCTGCCTTTATTATAGGCCATAAATTTTGAATTATAATTTTGAAATATTCCATTTTATTGCTTGTGACACTATTTTTATTTTAAAAGTTTCATAAAATAAATTATGCATACTATATGATTGCTAAACTTAATTTATTTCATTATGTGTAATCATAATTGCTTTTCCATCATATATTTTGCCGATAAAAAACAATTTAAAATTATTTTTAAATGAAGGCTCATTTTGTTCCTTTGTTGAAGATAAAATGATTTTCTGGTCACTCTCTCAAAATTCTTTTTTTTTTTTTTTTCATTATTCAATGTGCTTTTAAAGTATTATTATATGTTTATGATAAAAATTTTAGTGTAAAATATGATAGCAAAAGGGACCAAAGTTTTATTTTAACATTTATGTTATTTTATAAAAGTTTTCCCCTTAAAGGGATCATTTTAGACCACCTTCCCCTACTTCGTGTTTTATGTTTGTTTCAAATGATGAAAACAAACATTTACGTAGAAAAAATGTTCAAGATACAAATAGAAACGTTTTAATATTAAATTGTTCATGAATAGTTAAATTCCCATGTGCATTGCTTTTATCAATCTGTCACAAAAGCAAATTGTAGTAGAACTTCTCAGATCGCGAGCCACTGGGGCTTTTTCTGGATTACAAAAATGTTATATTTATATAAATGAGAAAAATAAGACATATTTATTGTGTAATACATAACAGAAAGATTTTTTTCTCTGAGCATACTTAATAAATTCTCTTCCTTAAATTTCGATTTTCGTTGCGTAACTGGATTATTTTAAGACTGAGCTTCGTTGAGATTATACAAATGACAGAGTTTGGAAGTCCGGATTCGTGCGAAAAGTTCTACTGTATTTTAGTTAAAATATATTTGTATACTGAAGAAATATATTAAATCGGAACCATAATGTTACATCCACTCAGTAGACTAATTATTGACGATGCCATTGTCCGGAAAATGCTACTTTCGGATAATCGAAAATAAAGTACTGAAACAGGAATAAAGGAGATTTAAAATAATTTAGTCTTAATTCGTCTTTTTAGTTTTCAAAATTATTTTTTATTTATTGATAATATGCACTTTTTGTTTGTTTTTTATTTTTAAGTAGACACCATGAATATAATAAAAACTGACACAAAAGTGTGGGCAAAAGCCCTTTATAAAAGCAAACAAGTAAGGCTTGCAATGACTAAATCATAACATAACAGAAATGTTGGAGTGTTTTAACATTACAAGTAAAAAAAAATGGAACCTATATAAAAAATAACGTTATAACTGAGAAAACGTTGAAAGATGGAACTTATTAAACCGGAGTTTCACAGTATGTTCATTTATTCAATAAAATTTTAGCTCCCAGTTATCGTACGTTCGGTGAAATCAAATGAATTCTATTCAGTTCAGTTTGATGCTCCTTGTTCATTACAGTTGAAATGCATAATTACACATTTGGGCACAGAATTCAAATCTGATCACACACAATCAATCATTTGATGAAATTCAATATTATTTGACAAAACGATTGTTCATGCAAACACTACATTAAAGCTCGCCAAGTATTGATCAGAAATAGCAGGCAGTGATTATATAACTCACTCTCAGTTATGATGTTTCAGAACCTCATTATGATGCATTGTCATGAATGAATTAGTATTTTGATCTTTGGAAAAATACCAGAAATTCTTAATGTAGGGATTATGTATTAAACTAGTTTTTTATGACATAAGCATGTTAAACATGTTGTAACGAGGTTTATTTGGTTGGAAATGGTGTAATTGTTAAATTGCGTTGTTACGGTTAGAAATCCAGGTTCGATACACTTAGTTGCAATAAAAAGACATTGAATACATAAACTATTTTATTTAAAAGATACTATTGAAACATAAACTTATTACAACGGGTGGTGGTGGTGGTTTCTCGGCGAATTAAAAATACGTCATATATGGACAGTGAAATTAAGATGGAATCAAATTAAAAATTACGCCAGAAGAGAATTACACATTGGCGAGAACAACAACTTGGCTGAGAACAATAACGCCAATTCCAGAGCAACCCTAAAACTTAATTAAATTAAAATGACGGAATAGCGAGCAAATAATTTTAAATATGTCGCAGCAAAAATAATAACGCCACCACAATGCTAAAGAAGGGTGTAAATAAAACGCCGTTGCTGTTGCAATGTAATCTATTTTTAGCACAACGGCTCCACAGGTCTGTTGTAGAGAAATAAACAATTAAGAATAATGCGTAAGGGGAAAAGCGCATGTACAGATTTAAAAGCCGAAGTGACTGAAAAATGAGAACAGAAATGATTTAGAATACATGATTTTGGATAGATTACAGAACAAAGTAAATGATTATTAAATTAGATATGTAATCTCCATCACGCATGCTCTAGAAAAAAAATTGGTGCTTAAATCTACTGTTCCTGACTTATAAAAGCTTTTTTTGGATGCTTTTAATTAAGCATTTGAAACGAAGCACTTGGGTTGATAGAAATACGCTGATTTTTGGAACTAATTGTGCATGCACAAAATCACGGATTTCTGAAAATTGTAAAACTACATTGTTAGCAATTTGTATTTTTCTGAAATGATTCATAGCATCCTATCATATGAATACAAAAAATAATCAGGAACATGGCCTATATAAAACTGCTAGATGAACTAATAAAAATGTCAATAATAGGAAATATGAAGACAACAGAATAAAAAGAATTGTTTTTTTTTTAATTATGTTTAACACTTTATATGGAATGAGAATTTTTTTCTGTTTAGTGCACGCATCTCACAATGTGATTCCATATTGCTGACTAAGTTAGTCACAATTTGGAAAACTGCCATTTCACCAACAATGCAATCTTTCAGAAATTTTATTTTTCTGGGATGAGGATGCATCATGCAACTGGTTTTCCTTGTCAGTAAGTCCAATAAGTCCTCCACTGAATTCAGATGAGAATATAGGCTCCTTTATTCGAGTTCACTAGCTCCATTTTTAACTAATTCCTAAAAAAGGTTTACATGATCCGGACGAAACTATTGTTTATCAATAAAATCAGATTTCTATGCACTTCTAAAAATTCTTAAATCAACTTCTAAGCCCCCATACCGGTATCTCTATCTGACGAATGAGTAACTGAATGTACCTGTCGAACATTATATCTTCTCATAGTATCTTATGTGTACTGCCAAAATAATTAAGTTCCAAAATGCTTGAAAGAAGATTTCTAGTTTCTGGCGCCTTCTAGACGTAAGCACCTTTGGAATTAGACGCTAATCTGAGCCTCCTCACATTAATAATGGACATGTCCATATCTAAGGTCGAGATACAAGTGAAACGCGCGATCGAATTCGAATCGAACGTTTTTCAGTCCACAGTTTGAACGTTCTGGCAGAATGCTTCCAATGAACAAACCTATCGCGCTGTCACGTGATCAGAACACGATTGTTTTGTTTCAGTTGAATAAGAAACATTGACATATTTCGAAGTTTCCCCTCTTCGAAGCGGAAACGTTCAATTTGTGTTTCTCTTGAATCTCGCCCTTAGTGTTCAGTTCAGTTCTGAAAGGGAAATAATCCCACCTCTGACGTGAAGGCACTGAAATGCATGTCCTTGATTTTCTGGAGTAACGGTCTTTCTCCCTGAACTTTTTATACTCGGTATGCCCCGCTGCAACTGTTCCATTTACTTCTGGAACCTCAAAAATATAGCGACTTCCTGTTGCAATTGGCAGCTATTGTGGGCAATCTATTGTAAGCTGCAGTTGTCATGCTTTTACGACTTTCATGTGCACTCTAAAGTACATCGGAGTCTAGTCAATCAATGGGAAAAGATTCATCAAACATTTTCACAAAAAAAGTGCAAACACAATGGAATTCTTAGCGTCCTGAGTTTGCAGAATCACTTTCACATTAAAATTATGTCATGTGTGAAATAATTCTGCAAATTTTCAAATTAAAAATTGAAAGAAATCTCCCATCTCCTTGCATTGATCTCTTTCCAGCAGATTTCAAAACTTTTCACCGTGCAGTAGAAACTTCTGTACTGAAATTTTCACATATCCCCCTGCTTCTTCTCTGATGCTAAATGTCCAATAATTTCCCACATCACAAGTAATTCATAAAAGATACAACTCAGATCACTAATAAAGCGTTTTGAGTTCGTACACGCTGGAATGAAATGCTTTACTATAACAATTCACTTATATATTAATTTTCACAAAGCTACGAGACATAACGTCTTGATTTGCATATGAGAAACAGTTTCATTACATTATTGATGATATATCGATAAGTAAGCTTTCATTTCACACATTCATAAATTCTCTACAAAAATGTGTTACATCAAATGGATGATTTATAGAAAATCGTCATTATATTCAGTATATAGAGATAATTTTGAAGCTCAGTGCATTTACAGAACTTGCAGACTTTTTTTGAGCGTTCTGGAAATGGGCAAAAATTGTAAAGTTGTTTTTACGGTAAAATGTTTCATGCAGCTTTAAAATTATATAAAAAAATAAAATGTTGATAGGAAGATTTGTAATTATTAAAAAGAAAGTTCCTAAATTACTTACAAGCTTTAATATCGGAACATATTTATGACACCTGACTGTTATCTCTACTTATTATAAAAGAAGGTGTCTGTGTGTCTGTGTGTGTGTGTGTGTCTGTCGGCAGCGTTACGGACAAACGGCTACACCTAGAAACACCAAATTTGGTACTCGGGAAGATGTAAATATGTAGTTGTGCACCTCGAAGCGATTTTTTCAAAATTCGACCTAGATTTTTTTTTATTTTATGTTTTATGCGATTTTTGGCACTTTTTCTCACCTAATTCGTAATAACGGCGGAAATTACGCTCGCAGCAAAACGGCATTTGTATCATCGGATAGAGGAAGAAATTTTCTTTTAAAAACAGTTTGTTCTGAATACGTAACATGATTTACCGATTTTTAGGAATTTTTTTACTAAACATCTGCTTCGCGATTTTTTTTCGTAAAATAATTTTAAAACTGTCGCATCTTGAATTCTATCCGTCATAACTTTTAGATATTTTGACAAATCGTGAAACATTCTTTTCTCTCTCTTTTAAAATATAAACGAAAAAATTATGTAAATTAGATGATTTTTTACGAATTTTAATGCAGCCTAATGTTTAGAATTTAATAGCATCAACGCGATCTTACGCCATTCATTACATTGCGATCACGGCACGAGAATTTATGTTCGGTTGTTGCCACAGAAAGGATTAGAAAAAAGGGTTTTTTCAACCAATCGAGTTTTTAAATGGGATATCAGAATTTCAATTCGCAAGTGAGGATCTATGACGTCAAATGCTTTAAGATACGTAAACTTTACGCCATAATTTTAACTCATTTATTCCAGCTCTATTTTCAACACAGGGAGACGATATTTTGAATAAAATTTACTGTAGAAATAAACTAAGAAATTCACGATTATTATTATTATAAGTGGTATTTTAATCCGGTGCTTATTTAAAAATTGAAATGTTTTCACAGCGCTGAAAATGTTCATTTTAAAAGTTACAAAGTTCGTTTCAAAGTGCGATATATTAAAATTTTTCTATTTACTATTTTTATTTTTGGCATTTAATTTAGCGCAGGCGTTGCCTAACATACGCATGCAGGTTGCGAGTATAGTTTTATTTTAACGTTGAATTACGTTCCTCTATAAAGGTCCAACGCAAAGTTTTAATGATACCGTTTGAAAACAATTATGCGAAATATCGAAATTAACTCCCTCAATCTACCGGGGTATCCTTTACGGCAGTCAAACAGTGACGTCATAAATTAAAAAAAATGCGTGAAATTTGTAAACTCTGCAACTCTAACGCCCTGTCACAATTAAAATGGGAATAAGTAGCTCCTCGAGATTACACAGTTTGATGTTTTTCAGGAGACAGGACTATGGAGGATATAAAAGATATCAGTATAGATACACAGTAAGATGAAATGGTTTGCGGCGCTAAATACGCCAATCTTATAAAACTATGTATAAATTAAATATATATGGAGAGTTTCCTTAATGGCAACCATTATGTGAAATGATTATTATTTATGCTAATGCGTAAATTACAAAGAATCGCCACAAAATCACAAGATCCCATTGAGGCCAAATAATCTAAGCTGTTTCTTTTAAGGGAGCCTTGAAGAGGGAGAAGCGAGTATAGATAGTATTAATGTACGTAATAGGTAGTATTATTAGATTTGTAAAGATAATATGAATAAATCGCAATGTACCACGTTAATAAATATTTCATGAAATTAAAAGTGTTTATCCTTTTTCAACGGTTGTCTTACAACCAACTAAACGAAAAGTAATTCTAATTTGCGTTAATATATCCCGCAGTAATTTCAACAGAGGAGATTACTTGAACTTTTTTAAAAATGAAATTCTGTTTTGTCACATGCAGATATGATTTTAGTAGTAAAATATACCCTTCTTCCCGTATGAAGAGCGGGTGCGCAGCTATTTTAAAAACATCTCTTGAAAATAGCATAAATGAATTCAGAAGACCTCAAAACGTGTAAATACACCAAAATCTCGAAGTCGAATTTTTTCATGATTACAATACTTTCCTTATATGGTACATGTTCGGAAAGAAATAAATGATGCTCCATTTCATGTAGTGTGTTAGGTATTTAATGCTACAACTTGAGCCTAAAAAACAGTATTATGTAGAAATAAGGCATTTTGAAAGCCAGGAGTTCTCTGCAAACCATTAAGCTTTCCATTTTTTTGATAGTGAATGACACTGACGTAGTTTTTTGAGTCATTATCTTAAATCTTGTAAATAAATAAAAATGAAATTCTGTTTGTTAGTATATATATATATATATATTTAGTTTGTTAGTATATATATACACCCTGTATATATATATATATATATATATATATAACTTGGTTCGTGGGACGAAATACAAATATTTGTACAATAAAAAAATAGTAATAATATTAAATAAATAAAACTTAATCTTATCTTATAAATAAAAATGAAATTCCGTTTGTTTGTTTGTTTGTTTGTTTGTGGATTTGATTCGTATACAAATCCACAAAAATGGACCTATCGGCCTGAAATTTAGCACAGATATGTAAAATAATATAGAATAAATCGTAGTCCACTTTAAAACTTTGAAAGTCCACCCGTTCCCGGAATTTAAGAGATTTTTTATGCTCTCCACGCAAAAAGCTTTCCGTAATTGTAACCCCTGTAGTGAAAAAAGTGTGAAATAAGGATCGTGGTTGCCATGTGTGGCGATTTTGCCCAATGAAATGTTTTAAATTCTCAAAGTAAAAATAAAAGAATAATAATGATTTTTTTTGTTAGTTTATATTCGTAAGGTTATTTTTTTTTTAATTATAATATCGTGTGCATGGGAAATCGGAGCAGGAATGAAATGTTTTATACGCAAAACAATAAGAATTGAAGATTTCCGAGGCTAATATGTAAAATGTTTTAGTTTGGTGAAAAAATAAAGTGGCTGAAATATCGATTTTGAGTAAGTGAGTTCTAGCGGTTTGCACAGTTTTCGGCTTGGCGCAATTTATTGAGAGCTTAAGGAAATAGATTTTTGAAAACAAGTGCAAAGGTTTTATTAGAATACAGCGTTAAATTTTAATGATCCGTGAAGAAATATTGCAGTTATTAAGGGATTTCAAGCGATCTAACTTCAGAATTCTCGCCAATTGAGTACATTGATTTAAGTTGGGGTAATTCCGCCAAATTTCAGAAAATTGAAATCTTCTCATTTAGTACATCGGAGTAACGATGAATAAAATACATTGTAGTTGATAATTTTAAAAAATTCGGCTGTATTAAGGGATTCCAATTTTCAAATAAATGCGTGCTTTACTCTTTGGCGTTCGAACCATTTCGGATATTGATTGCTGCTAAGTCAATGCTTCGAATGATTCCCTGAAAAAACTCTTGCAAAATGGCGTATGTTGGCACTTTGGCGAGGCTTAGATTTGAAACTGGATTTTATTTGAGAGTGGTATATATAATAACACTGGTTATAGATAAAAATGAATGTTGGTATGTGTTTATGAGGTTGAAAAACTCCAGCACCGTTGAGCACAGTTGCACCATAAAATTTGGTTCACCTAAGTCTTTTATGATGGATAAGGTTTTTATTCTATCCGTTTTCCTTAACGTACCACTTGGTGCCGCAGCACAACGTCGAATTCTATTCCGTTTAGCCGTTTGCTATGCGAATATCGTCCAACCGATTTCGATGAAATTTGGTACACGCGAATATTAGAACACGGAGAATATTTTTCAGTATCCATTTTGCTGTAACTTGCCGCTAAATGGCGCTGAAACGCATCAACTTCTATACCGTTCGACCGATCGGCATGAAATTTTTTATACTTACACATTTGAGCACGAAGAATATATTCTAACTGCGTTCCTTTTGATGTTACTCACCACTAGATGACACTGCAATGCATTATTATTTTAACTCGCCACTAGATGACGCTGCAGCAGGCCAAATTCTTGACCAATCAAACGGTCGCTATGAAAATCAGTATACATAGCTATTTGACCAATGAGAATATTTTGGCGTTATCCATTTTCCTATAACTCGCCACTTGACGGCGCTGTAGCAAATCATTACTTTAATTAACCACTAGATGGCCTTGCAGTGTATCACTTCTTGACTGTGCAAATGATCGCTATGAAAATAGGTATACATAGATATTTGAACACGGGGAAGAGTTTGGCGCTATCCATTTTCCTATAACTTACAACTAGATGTCGCGTCAACACATGAACATCAGGACTGTCCAGCCGATAGTCATGAAAATTCGTATACATCGATATCTGAATGCGAAGAATATTTTCGCCGTATCCGTTTTGCTAAAACTCGCCACTAGATTGCGCTACGCCGCATAGCCTTCTGCACTGTACAAACGATTGCCTTGCAATTCGGTATGCATGATTATTGGACACAATATAACGCGATATCCATTTTGCTATATCTGCTTATTACAATGAATAGTAATCACCACAAATCGTAATATCAAAAAGTCCATTCATTCCCGTGCGAAGAACGGGTACTTTAGCTAGTAAATAACTAAAGCTATAGATGCATTGCAGTGAAAACTGTAACGAAGTTGACGGGATTTTGCGTCTCGACCGCTTGGAGGGTTAATGTGTTAGAAGTTTATAGATCCAGTACATATGTATATTTATTACTACAAAAAACTACCAATTAGGTGTACCGGAAAGTATTGTCGTTTTTTCGTATGTCAATATTTTGCCTAGCCAAAACTACAGAAGCTTATAATAGGAAATTTGCCAGGTACGTGAGTTTTATAACATAGGCGCTAGAAAACAGAGCATTTTCCAAAATTTGTAACTCATGGGGGATAGGGAGCCAAAACGTTCTTTTCAGATATCCTGTGTGATTTCAAAGAAGAAAAGAGATATACATAAAATTCTTGCCTTAAAATACTATGCTCACGAATACCTAAAAATAGATTTCAGAACATTTCGAATAGAATACTCCAAGGAGGGTAGACGTGAAAAAAGGGGTAGGGTGGCCATTTTTCTCTGAGAGGTAAAAAAAAAAATATTATCTATAGAATTCTCGCTTTGAAATTATGAGTCCTGTGCTTAGGCACAGCTTGTTTGTTAATTCAACAATTGATGAAAATTTATTTGTTTGAATATCATGTAAAGCAACGACATTTTTTTCCGGTACACCTAATATAACACATAAGTACACAACTCAGTGTAATTTTTTATTCATTTCTTTCTGATGTAAACATAGACAGTAGTATAACAGACAGCGTACAGAGACTATCATTTTTTTATATTGTGAAAAACATATAACGAATTCTTTTCAAGAGCACTACAGATAGCTATTGAAGAAAAGTTTTCGGAAGGCGATTTGGCACTTAGAATGATTTATGTTGAGAAATGTGCGAAATTTCCTCCTGAAATTGGTTCTTCGAGGAGTTATTCACACATAAACTTGCAGCAAACCCTTTTCGATTTGTTCTCCTAGCTGTGAATTTAGAAATATTTGCCATTTTGTGCTTCTCAACAGGATAACACATAAACGAATTTACATAAAGGATTTGGATACTAAATTGCAATTGCGGTCTGAATCAAGAATATTGTTAACTAAGAATAATAAATACAGTCATACTTATGGATTAAGAATTTTCTAACAGGCTTTTTCTGAACTCATCAATATTTGGGAGATAGAGATTAGGACAAGACTATTTCACATAGTAATCCATGGGCGTAAATGAAAGCATGACGGACCAGAAAGCGAGTTGTGTCCAACTTCCATTCACACGCAAAGCTATATGCACTTTTACCCAATACTCTTAACGTATTACAGGCCTGATCTACCACATAACAGCTGTTGCTGATGAGCGTCTAGTTTGTTTTAACCCCTTAAAGGTCGTATTATTTTCAAGAAGATGGTCATAAATGTGCCTATTTTTTTTTATTCAAGAAAATTTATAAAAATAAATGTACGTACAATATATGTATTCGTTTTAAGGTTTGAGACATTTTTTAGCATTAAATAAAAAATTAAATTTCTAGGAATAGCCAACATTTAGGGTTATTGTGACTGAATGTGTGTTTTTCAGTGGAAATTAAAAACATATTTTTTAAACACTAAAAGAGATTTTTATTAAACTTACTTCATAATATACATAAATATTTGTAACGTGCTCTTTGGACATAGGTGAGAGAGTGAGCTAAATGTGTAAAATGCATGGCAGAATTAACCGTACTGCTGCCATCTATTTTAAAATAAACTAACTCCAATTAACTTAAAAATACTCTAGTACTGTGATCTGTTGTGTAAAATGAGATATAAAAAATTACTGTGCAAAAGAATTGAAATGTTCTGATCTTTCTGGCGAATATCTTTTGAACATTATACCCCGGAAATTTCACGGGCACGAGAAATAGGGGGGAAAAGCTCAGCCCGTGATTTTGACATGAGCGAGAAGGAAGGGGTTAATCCTCGTTTGAGGACGCTCAAAGTCGTTCAAAGTTTTAATGTTCTCAGCACTTTGCGGACATTTTCTCCAGTAGACTTTCGTTGATTGGTTAGGTCAGTATATTATAAGGGGGGGGGCTTACTTTTACCATATAACAGCTGTTGCCGATGAGCGTCTCGTTTGTTTTAATCCTCGTTTGAGGACGCTCAAAGTCGTTCAAAGTTTTAATGTTCTCAGCATTCACACTCTGGGGACATTTTCTCCAGTAGATTTTCGTTGATTGGTTAGGTCAGTATATGATAAGGGGGACCTTACTTTTACGATTCCGTTTGGACGGCACAAACTACCTCATATTTCTTCAGAGTGGTTCCAGCAGGACTGCGCTCCTGCCTATTTCGTAAATGATGTGTATGGTCTCGTGACAAGGAAATTTAGAGCTGTATGAAGCCCTATGAAACAAGGGAGACCCTAATGGTGCGTTTTTGGTTCTGTTTTTTGGTTCTGGATGCGATTTTGGTTCTATTATTTCTTGCACATAACAGCAGACATCGGTGCTTGTACAAGGACTTGGCTATACTTGATGGAATCTTTTTGATGTTGAACCAGTTGCTTGAAATTGCTGCCAATATCTATGAATCACAGAACTCAGACATATGGCCTCCTCTATCTGACTTTGACCTGCCTCTAATCTCTAAGCCGCAGTTCAGTGATTAAATGGTGCATCGTAATCAAATGTAATGAATTACCTACCCATATTTCTTCTTTCACTATCACAAACGTATCTGCAGTCTTTCTAGCGTGAATCGTTATGCTCCTTGCAGTTCACTCTATCCTAATGCAATGCCGTTAATTTACCATATTACACTTTTATTCAACCTCTCTCATTCAAGAGCATATGCAAATTTCATACCAATTGTGTCTCTTTCTTTGGAATGAGTTACGTACATTTTGTGCTGTTACCCTAATTTCCTGAAGCCAGAGTAATGTAGCTAAAATAATACTTTTTCATATGAAATCATTATGAAGGTTTCACAGACTTTTAAATGCCATTTTATGCTAAAAGTCTCAAATAATCTAAAGAAAAAAAAATTGACTTTTTCAGTTGTTTTTTAATTCGATATCAAATTTACCATCTCAGAAAAATAACAACATAAGCTAAAATTTAATATTTCCAAAACAATGATGTACCGTAATGAAATTTCGTTTGAGGTTCTAAACTCAAGTCTTACGTAAGCCTCACCTCATTTCTGGTATCTCAATAAAGTTTTCAAATCAGGTACTTTTTACTAACATAACAAAGTTTACGGCCTTTGCGGTATACAACTCTCGGTAGGGTTCCGTGAATTCCTTCAATCTACCGGAATCTATGTTGCTTCGATAAAATTCTATTTCTTATAATAACATGAAAATTTATATTATTAATTCCTGATTAAATCCAGAATCTTTTCATCCTCTGCACGTGACCTGCATGCTGAAGTATCTTCCATGAAACCTACTTCGAAATAGATCTTTACAGCCCAAGCACCCAATATTTTCCTTTATTAGTTGGATTATTATATTTTTATTACTCATCTCCTCATATATTTCCCTTGTGATAAAAGTGCACGCCGCTCGTTCAAATAAAATATAACCATAGTAAATAAAATGGGAAATATAGGTCCAATCTGATGCTCTAAAATCACATATGAGCATATGCATTCATATCTTAGAAAATAGATGCTGCATTTTCAACGTATAAATATTTTATATTTCTTATATCTATAGAACTTTTTTTTCATATTTGAGGCACAGAGTGTAAAATTTTTATATTCGCTTTTTTTATCCATATTTCCTTCTTTTATGCTGATGTAAATATTTGAATATTTTTATGCTCCACATGAAAAGAAAATAAATCGGTTGCAAGGAATTCAATGCGGATAAGTAATTTTTTTTCAATAATTATTTTTAAAAATTTATAGCTCGATAAGTAACATAAAAGGATTACAGTGAAACGTAAATTGAATAAAAAAGCTCTCCTCTCTACTAACAATATTTTATTAGTCCATTCAATATGTATGATGTGAATAATTAAAATGAATAATAATGTATACAGAGTGTTCCATAACTATCTGTGCAAATTTTAAAGGGAGATAGAGCACATAACGATCTTAATAGCTTATTTCAGTTGCGCGCTAACAACAAAGTATTCCTTAATATCGTGAAATGTAGCATTTTTAGTTATTCAAGTAAATCTCAAACTTTAATTTGTTGTTATCATATTAATAATCTTCCTTATTTGCATTCTGATTCTATAATTGACTTGCGTGTAGCTTTCCACCTTAAACTTGATATTTTCTCTCCATATAAACAACATCCTTCATATAGCTTATAAAAAAACAATGATATCTTAAACGTAAAACTTAAGATTTTTCTAACCTAAAAGCGTTAAGAGTTGTATACTTCAGTTTAATTTGTTCAAATCTAGAATATTGCAGTCTTGTTTGGGATGCCCATTATAAAAATAAAATCAAAATTCTTAAGCGGTTGCAGACTCAGTTTGCGTGTTATTTATACTGCAAAAATAATCCTATTTATATTCAGGATATTTTTTTAATTACTTGAGAAATATTTTTAATCTTCCTATTTTACATTCTTGTCGTGACCTATTTTGTTTATTCTTTTTTTTTATAAAATTGCCAATGCTATGATTGACTGCAGGGATATTTTTCAGAGTATCTCTATAAATGTGCCGAACAGGTCTCTTTGATATTATCATTTATTTGTGTATCCATTTACTAAATATAATCACATTATTAATTTTTCATTTTATAAAACTTTACAAAATTTTTAATACGTTTTCTGTGTACTTAGATATTTGTAACATGTCCTTTACTGTTTTTAAGGTTAAGCGCGTTGAACTTGTACATCGATAATATTTATTTTATCTCAGACATATTTGGTCTTTTGTGTTACGTCCTTGTATGTTCTCTTGTGTGCTTGTTTGTGTTTCTTCTTTTAATGCAACACTGCAATTGGATTTTTTTTGTATTGTGCATTTCTTTTACAAATAAATGAATAAATAAATAAATCCGAATCACACAGCAATGTGGGGTCAAAAACACCGTTTTTAATCACTTTGAGAAAAGTTTGGAAGTGTTTGTCTAATTTCTTAACCAAGTTTCATAAACAATGACATTGTCTCCAGAAATTTCATCCACGAAACGAAGTAGAATTTTTAAATAATCAATTTTAGTCACTTGTTTTCTTTGAAAGATACATTAGTTTTCGACGAACAATGGTTGGAAAGTTCACTATTATTTCAGCACTTGTTCCAAAATGATTTTTAAATTCTTTTGTGTTCAGATATTTTTGTGACTTTCTTCGATTTTTGCTAATACCTGCAATAATGGATAAACTTCTGATGTCAGCTTCTAGAAGAAGGGATGAGTTCTTTTAAAATCCTTATGTATAAAAATTTGAATGTCAACATTCTTGCTCATTTTAACCCATTTGTGTCTGGATATTTTTGCGACTTTCTTCGATTTTTACTGATAACAGAAATAATAGATAATTTTCTGATGTCAACTTCTTGAACAAAGGATGATTTATTTTAAAATCATTATGCATAAAAATCGAAATTTCAACATCCTACTGGGTCATGTTAAAATATTTTGTAGAGTTGAGGCTCAATACTCACGAATAAAGGCTAGGAAAAATAAATAACGTTTTCGACTAATAGCGAAAATGCCCTCCCAAAAAAGGGACACTAGGCATAAATGGGTTAAAATATTTTGTGGAGTTGAGGTTCAATACTCTAGAATGAAAGCTAGGAAAAATGAATAACGTTTTCGACTGATAGCGAAAATGCCGTCCCAAAAAAGGGACACTAGGCATAAATGGGTTAACAGTTAGATGAAAATGAAGTTTCCGACTCCACACTGCTATGTGATTCTTATTCTTTATTACGTGTTCTACCTCCCCTTAAATTTTGTAGCAATAGTTACGGGATACCCTGTACATAACACGGTTTTTTTTTGTTCTTAAAAAACTTTTCTTAAATTTTGAAGCGAATTAATGAGGCAATAAAAGCTTAAAAATAATCCATAATTCACGGATTCACTGCTTATATTTTTAGCAGTGTGTAGGCATAACTGCCCTTGTGTGATGAAATAGGGCGTTTCAAACGAGTGTCGACAAACTTTAACGATAGGTCAGGTGTATAATCAGGATTCAGAATCACATAGCAATGCGGAGTCATAAACGTTTTCTTCACGTACACTCTAAAAAATGACGGAACAACTACTGGAAACTTTCCGTAAAATTTTACGGAAATTCTCCGTTCATGTTTGAATACAGGACAATTTCCGTAGATCAAGGGTCAGCGCCTCTCTGGAACATAATTTCTACTAGAATTTATAGGAATAAAATTCCGTAAATATACAGAAATAGTACTGGCGTTTCAGCTGCCAGTACTTTTTCCGTATTTCCACGGAAATTATTTTTACAGTGTAGCTGTTAGTAATCGCTTTGGAATAACAGTGAACTCTCCGACCATGGTTCGTCAAAAACTAATGGATCTTACAAAGCGCTTTGCTAAAATTGATTATTAACAACACTAATTATTAAATATTAATATTAGCACAATTATCGTCTATTATTACCATTAATTGATATATAAATATTATCATAATTAAAGTAACGATTATATATTGATAACATGATTGATTTTTAAATTGTTTATTAAAGATATTCTTATCAGTTCTGTGGAAACGACGTTTTTGACCTCGTATTGCTGTGTGATTCTGATTGCTGATTGTGTGCCCTACCTTCCCTTAAAGTTTGCCGTCACTTATTAGAAACATCCTCCGCATAAATTTAATTTGCTTTATACAGAATGTGTTAGAAAACACGGTAACAACTTCCAGGAGAAACTATATGGATAAACATTATAGCACAAAAAAAGAATGGTCGCAAACGCTACTTTCATGCGTCAATTAATAATCTCGATAAATGAGTACCGACCGGCAAATGAAGCTTCCGAGGAAATTTCAGCCACACAGTACATATCGTCGTTGTCGACCGATATTTGTTCTGTGCAAAAGTTTATTTTTTACCAGTTTTTATTAACAGTTATTATTTGGCAATATTCTGGATTATTCTCATGTCATATTTTTTAGCCATCACAGTTCACCGTATAACCCCTTAACGCGCAGTGTTCCCGCTCTGGGAACACCAAACTCTGACGTTTTGACTGTTGCCAGTCACGAAGAATAGATTGGATTTCTATAAAAATAGTTGCGGGTGACACAGCTCCACGAGAATCCTTTACTTTTTAGCAAGTCATTTCCCGTAAAAAAATTGTCACGAATATTTTTAACAGCACTGACATTTTCTGAAAAATGGAAGAATGCGAGAACAGCTGGATAGCTTGCCCAATGCTGAGACAAGGGCAGCCGTTGTCATCGATCGATTTAACTACCAGCAAGATGGAGGACAATCGAAGCGTTCATCGCGTGCCACAGATCTAGAGACCCTTTTTTTGACGCAGCTGGCTGTGCGACACAGCCAGCTGCGAAAAAATTTAATTTTGATTGATGATTTTTAGGGAACAAAAAAAATCTGTTTAAAGTTGTAATACCTTTAATAAGTAGATCAAAATAAAATATTCTCATAATATAAAAACTTGTGTTCTCATTCATCGCAAACTACTGTCGATATATCTCTACAAAATGCAGTAAAAGGTAGTAAAAATGAAATTCCCATTTACAGTGCTACAAAAATCTACAACAGCCAGGAGAACCTTTAAAGTAACAATAAGAAGGCAAGTGTACTTTCCATTTTTTCAACTTTTCTTAATGCTTTAGAGCTGACGAAAAGTGGAGTTATATACCTCACGAAACGCAGATTTAGTTTTACAATTTTTGGTATGTTTTATGAATACAAAATTATAGATTGTCATCTGAAATATCTTCGTTGTTTCTTGTATTTTTAAAAACTGTGCATTTCTTTGAAATTTAAATATTTGGAACATTATACAGAATAGCTATACATACAGAAGACATATTGTCTTAATAATATTAAGTATTACCTTCAAAGATTTTAAAGAAATTATATTAAAAATATTGATTACATCTCAGAAAATAATTTCACTTTTAATTGCAATAATAAGCATGATAAGAACATATGAACTTCCTTTATAATTAATTCATGCTTTTTAAAATTAAGAGCGAAAAATACATTACTCCTTTAAAATTTATATTTTTATTATTTACGTACAATTTTATGACTTATACAAAAATGTCAGGATTTCTTTAATCGTACAATTTATTTAGAAGCTTCAAAGTAGAAATGCAGTCAGTTAAAGCAACTAAGTATAACAAAACCTTAAAGCAGGTTTTTCATGATAAAATTAGTGGCTTTTATTAGGTTGAAAATAATACACAAAAAAAGTTAAGCGAAATTCTTGTCATGCTCTCGTAAATAGAATTACTGAGCCCTTTATGGGTGGATTATAAGTTAATTTTGAAGGAAGAGTTTTACAAAACTTTTTTACAAATCTTAGAAAAATATATTTAGCTTTGAAAATGTCGTAATCCTATAAGGAGGTAGTGAGATGGGTGGTTGGTATTTTATGAGTAAGATGTGGAAAAGAAAAAAAACATATATATCCATTTCAAATTCGAAATAAAAGTTGAAAGATACAAAATGGACACATAAATGAACATCCCAACATTTCATGGATATTAAAATAAAACATTGATAGCAACGATTATAAAACATTTTCCAACGCATTCTTGTCTTCGCATATAATACTGCATTGAGAAATAATTAATGTTTTCTTTCATAGTATTCCAGTGTTGGAAAATAACTAATCTTTATTTTCATTATATTTCAATGTTTCAAGAAAGAAAGGTATCCCTTCTGTGCACATTACAGCAACTTCTTTTGGTCTTTAATTCTTTGGTCGTTAAATGAACTTCGCTGGATCACAGCGGGACATTGGTTGTCATAGTCAATAATTAATAATTTGATACAGTCAGAATTTAAACATAACAAAAAATCTGGACTGACTCCACTCGATACTTGATAGTTACCAAGCTTGTGTATGTTAGCTGTAATGCACAATAATTCTTTTTTGTTGCCCTGTACAAAATATATAAGTCCTAAATACCAAAATATATTTTGTGTGACGCAGGGGCGTAGCCAGAAATTTTTCATGGGGGGGGGGGTTATGACTACTACAACTCATATATATGTATATGTGTTTGTGATAATGTAGTGAAGAATATACATTTTGTATGGCAAAAAAATCCTCATGCGCGGGGGGGGTTATGACCCCCCTAACCCCCCCTTGGCTACGTCCCTGGTGTGACGGTGTTTATAATATATATGCTCAATTTGAGACTATACGAATACACGATTTAGACACTAGTATATTTTAAATGATTTGCTGTTATTAGCCGTAATGTATAAGAATTTTTTTTCGCAAACCTCTGCACAAACTATTTGTAGGAATAAGCATTTCTTATCCTTAGACATCACGTGACACACTTATTATCCTTAGACATCACGTGAAGTTTTCTCCTCGCGATTATCTCAGATGAATGTGTAGTAGAACTGCTTTTATAGCAGTGCATATAAGAATGGAAAATGGCAGGCGTTAAGTTGCATGTATACTGATGACTTTTTATGTAAATGTAAGGTGTTAATTGAATGTTTGTTTCGTCACTTAAATTCCATTATTGCGTGTCTCTACTAACCGCACTATTAGTTCTACACTCACCAAAATCTATACAGGTCATTTTATTTTGACTTATAAAATACCTATGCAATTTGCATTCAATCGAATGCACCGTTTAAACGCTAGAACACTTTCAAGAATTTGCGTTCGTGGGCCGTAATGTATAAACATTCTTTTTGTAGCCCTATAAAAATCTATACGTACAATAAAAATATAGAGCCCTATACAATCTTATACATACTAAAAACACCAGCCTACTAACCGCATTATTAGTTCTACACTCACCAAAATCTATACAGGTCATTTTATTTTGACTTATAAAATACCTATGCAATTTGCATTCAATCGAATGCACCGTTTAAACGCTAGAGCACTTTCAAGAATTTGCGTTCGTGGGCCGTAATGTATAAACATTCTTTTTGTAGCCCTATAAAAATCTATACGTACAATAAAAATATAGAGCCCTATACAATCTTATACATACTAAAAACACCAGCCTGCAACAATTTCTTGTTTTAAAAGTAATAGTTGTTTTTTATGTATTTTCGCATGCTTATTTCAGAAATAATATCAGTTTTTACATATAATGTACAGTTTTTTTGAAAAGTAAATTTTTTAAATAAGTAAAAATACACAGATTCTTTGTCATTTGGATAGGATGAATTAATAAAGTATGTATGTTTATTTCTTTAAATAAATTCTGAGAACCTCTTACTTCATTGAAATTAAATAATAACGACACATACGTCGTTTAGTTTGTACAGGAATCGAGAAAAGCAATTTTTATCATTTTTCAAATCTGATAACTTCTCAGTTTATTGTGCTGACATACCTGGTTTGTTACATGAATTAGAAGGTATTCCTTATAATCCGAATGATTGGTGACTATTTATAGATTCCTCAAAGAGGAGTCTAAAAGCAGTTTTATTGCATAACGAACTAAACTTGCATCAGTTCCAGTTGCACATTCCGTTTTCATGAAAGAAATATATGAAAGTATGGAGATGCTTCTCACTAAAATAAAATACACTGAACACAAGTGGGCAATATGTGGTGACTTAAAGGTTATAGGTCTGCTTCTCAGGCAACAAAGTGGATTTACTAAATGTCCGTGCTTTATTTGTGAATGGGATAGCAGGGACAGAGAAAGTCATTGGATAGAAAAGGTATGGCCGAAGAGACAAGAATGGATTCCTGGTAAGAAGAATATTTTAAATGAATATTTAGTACATCCACAAAATATTTTATTTCCCCCACTTCACATAAAATTGGAACTCATAAAGCCGTTTGTGAAAGCTTTGGATAAAGGTGGAAAATGTCTTGAGTATCTTATGTCGAAGTTCCCAAAATTGTCTAGCGCTAAAATTAAAGAAGGTGTATTTGAAGGAACACAAATAAAGAAATTAGTTAAAGATTCCGATTTTGAACAATGTATGACAAATAGAGGGAAGCAGGCTAGGTTTGCATTTAAAGATGTCGTAGAAGGTTTTTTGGGAAATGAGAGAAAAGAAAATTACAAAGAACTTGTAACTGAGTTATTACGTACTTATCATCTTTTGGTGTGCAATATGAGCATTAAAATTCACTTCCTTCACTCACATTTGGAATACTTCCCAGACAATTTAGTAAAAATGAGTGACGAGCAAGGTGAAAGATTCCACAAAGATATAAAGGAGACGGAACGCAGATATCAACGACGGTGGGATGTTAACATGATGGCCGATTACTGTTGGTGTTTAAAAAGAGATAGAGATGTGGACCATAAACGAAAAACCCGAAAAAGAAGCTTCTTGACTTCAAGAAAAACACAAAAGTTATCATAATATTGTAAATGAACAGCATTATTGTGTTTAGTTAATACTAACTATAGTTGCTATGTATGCATTATACTACATTTTGCTAATTTGTTCATAGTCATTTGTAAAAAATCCTTACGTGTTACATAAAATTTAGTTTGCATTTTGGAATGACATCATCATTGCTGATATAAATCAATTAAAATTTTACAAACATTTTTTTTTTTTCAGGCTGGTGAAATCAATACTGGTCGTACGATTGTGGCCTGTAAAACGTATACCAAATTCGAGCTCAATCAAAGGAGCTGTCGTGTTCACTTACAGGAAAAAAACGCATGTATCACATTTTTCACGAAAAAAAAAAAGCTTAAATGAGTTGAGAGCACCCCAAAATGTATAAATACATCAAAATCTCATAGTCAAATTTTTTCATCACTTCTGTACTTTCCCTACATGGTACATATTTGGCAAGTAAAAAGCTTAACCTCGCCAAATGTAAAAATAATACTTCTAACACTTTTCCATATGTACATATTATAAAGTTAAGTTAAACATTAGCACAACGCCCCACTTGCAGGGCCAAGGACTGCGCTACCCAACCACGCTTTCATAGACCTTCGGCTCTGGGGTGCGGAAGCATATACCTCAAACGGGTGGTCAGCCTGACGCGAAGTTCCCAGTGTTTAACTCCCAAGCAAGCTCGGATCTCACTTTATAGACCTACACGAGGGATGAAACGCTGAGTTAACCTTGCCTAGCACCAACTCTGGGCCTGCGGTGCGACAGTACAATGCGATAATCGCTACACCACTGAACTTCACTGGGTACGTATGCTACTGCAAGCAAACAGAACACAGAATTACTAGCTATCACTGGACTAATGTATCACTGGACTAAAAGCACTGTATTTGGTGCCTCAAAACATTTTTCCAAATTTCTAGAAAAAATAAACCAAGACAACATTTCAGGTCTTAAGCGTGGTTTTTCCATTACAATTTATATAATAACTTTATAAGCTAAACTATTTTTTTATAGCTATGTTTGAGAGAAATGTATCAGAAAAACATTCGTTATTCTAAGTTATTTTACTTTTCGGATACATAATTTAGGGAAACAAGAAGCTTATAGAAATAATGTATCATTATTAAAAGAAAACAAGGACTTTATCAATAATAAGTTCAGATTAAGAAACTAAATTAGTCGACCATGTAGCAGCTTTAGAGAAAAAAAAGAACTGTATGAAACATGTTTGTTTTCATCCCTGAAATAAGTCAATTGCTAAGAAAAATCGATACTTACGTATTATACTGGCGATACAGAAAAATCTTTAAGTATTAAATTTTAATGAACTAATGAAACGAAACAAAATATTAATTTCAATAATTTTTAATAGTAGTTTTCTAATAAAACTGGTTACCTTTCAAAATCACCTATACACTGATTGAATAATGGTTTCCCAGTTTTTTAAGGGAATACAGAAACTTTCAAATAATAAACATTTGTAAAACCATCGATTTGTCAATTTTTGGATTAAAATGTAGATGGGCACATCTAGTGCAAGTAACTCAGTAGAATTTTGCAACGATCTGATCAATACAAACGCATTAAAATGGCTTTTAAATGATTTTTAACTATTTTAATTGCACTGAGGACTTTTTAAACGTCACGTGTTTAAACTACATGTTCTCAGACTTCATATGGCCTTGAAAACGTGGCCATATTTATTTTTCAAAATCATAGTACTTAAAGAGATGAAACTTCAAGATAGAATCATCCTGAAACTGAATACACTCAACATGGGTTCCATAAAACAATTATGGGTTGATTTTGCTAGAGAAAATATTACACGATATATACAGACGATAAAATATTAAAAATGAAAAGTAACAGAAATTGCTTTTTACTTTCCGAACATGTACCATGTAAAGAAAGTATTGTAATCATGAAAAAATTCGACTTCGAGATTTTGGTGTTTTTACACGTTTTGAGGGCTTCTGAATCCATTTATGCTATTTTTACGAGATGTATGTATGTATGTGTGTATGTGTGTGTGTGTGTATGTGTGTTTGTGTGTATGTGAGTGAACACGATAGCTCCTAAACGGAGCATTCGATTGAGCTCAAATTGGATATATATGTCATAAACCACCGTCGCAAGACCGGTATTGATTTTGGTGTGTATAGGACTTATAGTTTTTCTACAGGGCTACGACAAAGATTTCTCTTACATTATGGCCTATGGGGGGAAATTCTTGAAAATGCGCTAGCGTTTAAACGGTATGTTCGATTGAGCTCAAATTGGGTATATATGTTATAAACGGCTATCTTAAGACCGATATTAATTTGGATGTGTATAGGACTTATAGTTTTTCCACAGAGCTACGACAAAGATTTCTTTTACATTATGGGCTATCGGAGAAAATTCTTGAAAGTGCGTTAGCGTTTAAACGGTACCTTCGATTGAGCTGAAATTGAGTATATATGTTATAAATCACCATCTTAAGACCGGTATTGATTTTGGTGTGTATAGGACTTATAGTTCTCCTACAGGACTACTACAAAGATTTCTTTTACATTATGGCCTATCGGGGAAAATTCTTGAAAGTGCGCTAGCCTTTAAACGGTACCTTCGATTGAGCTCAAATTGGGTATATATGTTATAAATCACCATCTTAAGACCGGTATTGATTTTAGTGTGTATAAGACTTATAGTTTTTCTACAGGACTACTACAAAGATTTCTTTTACATTATGGCCTATCGGGGAAAATTCTTGAAAGTGCGCTAGCCTTTAAACGGTACCTTCGATTGAGCTCAAATTGGGTATATATGTTATAAATCACCATCTTAAGACCGGTATTGATTTTAGTGTGTATAAGACTTATAGTTTTTCTACAGGGCTACGACAAAAATGTCTTTTATATTATGGCATAATGGCATATGGGGACAAATTCTTGAAAGTGCGCAAGCGTTTAAACGGTGCATTCGATTGAGTTTCAATTTGGTATATATGTTTGAATTATTCATCGATTAAAATTTATTTAAATGCTTGGTAATGATCTTAATCATAAGTGTTCGGAAAGTCGAGTGGAGTCACTCCAGATTTTTTTACTTTCTTCCATAAATGTAAACCAAAAACATTCTCAAAAACAAATTTATGGGTAGCAAAATCCATTGAGAATTTCAATATGGAGATGGCCCCTTATGCAAGTTTTATGCATAGCAAATAAAAGTGTACGTCAGTCGTAAACGACTGATATATGCAACTTTGCTGTACAATGAACAACGGCCGAATAAATTACAAGTGCGCTGGATTTTTTTACGCAGCTCTACATACGTATGTATGCCGACCGGAGTGTATGGTGGGTAAAGCACCATACTACGGTTTCGGGTTCAACTCCCGGCGGTCGGGTTTCGATCCCCGACTGGGCGTTGTTGTCGTTTGTCAGTCCCTTCATAAGGAGGCGCCGTTGGTCCAATTACTAGGTGCCCCATAATAAAGTGGCCAACAATTCCGGCTCATTTGTGGCCAAGCCTTCCAAGGCAGTGGCCAGCTATTGGGAAAAAAAACATACATATGTATTTATAGAGCACTGTGCAGTTCATACTATGTGATTACTTAATGTAGTTTAAACAATATGTTTATAACCATGTAATTGTAATTGGGACTGACAGTGGGTTTCCTGATAAACCACTTCAACTTTTTGTTCACAAGAATTAAATCCGGATTTTTGACGTCCGGATTGTTGACGCTCTACTTTATAGCAAAAAATTTTGCTAACAGAAAAATCTTTTTAAAAAAATTTAAAGAATTTAAAAATATATACTTTTTTCGAATTTTAAAATTTTCTACTAAATTAATGTTTGTTTTTTCACGTAAAAGTTTCGTTGTTTAAAATTAAGTTTTAATGATATATACATGGTGTAAGTGAAAATCCCTTAACAAGAAATATTTGTCAAAGTGCAACGAGTTCCCTTATCTAAGCATTTCCACTACCCTCGAAAACATGGCCATGTTTAAAACGGCAAATTTGTAACAGTACACATTCAAATAGTACTCCGTAAAGGTTTTGCTGTATATATTTGGGTACAAATGAAAGTAAACATGCATTTTTTTTTTATCTAGACTTCTTTCCGAAAGGCACAAAAAATATTACATAATTCCGAAAATTCTTTATTTTTCCCTAACACTTATCCAAGAGGAAAATATTTGCTGATAGATCTAAACATATCTTGTTTCAATACAATAGTGCACCATGCAAGAAACGTCCTGCTCGGACCGTTTTATTCACCCTGGAAGAATTTTTCAGGTAATACCAGTCGTTTCGTACTTTTCATATTCATTTCCCATGAGGTAAAGTCAAATCATATGTTCTTCTTGATGCATAAATAAAATTCAGCTTGAAGAGAAGCACGAATTTCGTGAGAAATGCATGCACAGCAATGCTTTATAAAAATATTTTTTCCTACGAGTACTTTTTATAAAAAGGGTAGAATTTTAATTTCTTCTGTCATGCCTCTTAGCTCTAATACTATTGAGGTGGATATCTAGGTATATTAATTTTAGAACTGTGTTTTTCAATTACCATTCAATATTTTTTTTTAAGTTACATTTCCGGCTAATTGTTTTGTGCGTATGCCCTAGTAGCACAACTAGTTTAAAAAACGTTTAAATTACGTTGGAAATACGTTTTTTGACGTTAAAAAACGTATTTTAAACGTCTTTTGGACTAATTGTGCTACTGGGGTGGTACAGCACAACAACTAAATAAACCCCAAACATTATTAGCGCCTGTTAACGACATACGCATTTTTATACAATATTGTATTCGACCGATAAATACTAGTCTACTGTTTTCAATGAGAAACCTACTTAAATTTTAGCGCAACCCTTACAAAATTAAGTAAAGAAAAAACCGAATTGTACAAATAATAATTGTTAATTAGCAAATATACAATTCAGTGCGTGGATTTTCTTGTTAATTTTTGCATTACACAGCTAAAGTTTACCAGGTTGCACAATAAATAGATAAGAGAAAATATTAATATTTTTTAATTTTGCTGAAGTTTCAATAATCACTTGTTGAAATATTAAAAAATGTCTACACTTATTAGAGTTGACTCTCGTTTTTCGAACCCGTAGGTACCACTCAGGATTCCACTCAGGAACTCGTAACAGGAAAAATACGTCATTGTTAATACAATTTTTATCAAGATGTAACAACGTAAATATCATATATTCACGCATATAATTTTTTTACTATACATTTACAATAATAAAAGTAAATTTTTGTAAATCTGTAGCGTTTAAAATGTTCGCAGACCATGTCTCTCCCCTATTTCTCGCTGGGCAGATAATCGTCGTATAGTTTTGACCTAAACAAAACTATTCCACTTTGGGTTCGTATATATAACGTCACTAGTCAAATAAATTTGCAATTTTCAGATCATTAGAGTTGATTCGAATTACACGAGTAAGAAAAATACTAATTTCCTATCGTGCGAAGGATCTTTTTTTTAATCTGATTTTTTTTTAATATAGTATTTTAATTCAATATTTTTAAAGGATGATGTTTTAACTGTTTCATAGTGTGTATATGTGGGTTTTATTTTCCGAATCTCAAATACTTTGAAAATTACTTCAGATTTTGTTTGACTGTCGTATTTAACAACTTAAGTAACAAGAATGGATACTGTCTATGATAACTAAACGATAATGATAAAATTGGACATGAAATTAACTATTTGACATTGTTTCTATGTAACACTGCCGATCATTACATAAAATCACATTAACATACTAATTCACGTTTAAAAGTGAATTCGTAAGTTAAATACTAACAAACTTCAAAAAAAGAAAATAATAAATAACATTACGATCAAGTTAGTTTCACAAACATGAAATATGGAACCAGAGGCAAAGATATGAATTATTTACGATAAAAAAAATTGCTAAGACAAACAGATAAATACAGTGCATTAAAAACAACATTATGCATACGTATTAATTTTAACAATCTCCATTCCCGCGCGAAGTACGGGTACTTCAGCTAGTGTACTTCATCCTTAAAGAAAATTATTCTGGTTGACAAACGACCCGTAAAACCTTTTAAATTATTTTAAATTTTTAAAAAATGTTTAGAGTTTAGGTGCTTGAGGGAAATACATTTTATATATTTAGAAAATCAATATGAAACTAATATGAAATATATATGAAATATATATGAAACTCGGCAAAAATATGTATTGCATGTATGTGTTTCTAGCTATGGGATAATTCGTAGATAGTAGGTACCACGAAAAGTAATTAAATTATAGATTTTACAAGCAGTTTCTTACAAAGATTTTGCAAAGTTTGATATTTTTAAAAAAAATACTCAAATACTGGAATATATAATTTACATTAATGTCTTATAAGCGGACTAGTGCAATTCCCTTCACGCTACTTTAAAATTATTCAAAAATAATTTAAAATGCGATGATAAGATAAGCTAGCTCTCTCTTTTGGACTATCAGTTTGTGAAAAAGAAATGAATGATCGTCGGTCCTAATTTCAACATTTGTTTTATGTCAAGAATTTAAAATTAGCTCATTTAATATTTTAATTTGATTAGATCCATATTAATTCTTTTTATTTTCCAACTTGTTTCACTGACAAATTATTTGAATTATTTTTGAATTATTAGCTTCTTGGTATATCTAAAGCTATCTTTTAAACTTTAAGATTCAAGCGATCGTCAGAAAAATGCATCAAAGCTGAACTTCTTCCTCCGTAAAAAGTCTCTGTGAGCTTTTTTGTTTTACAGATGAACTAAATCAGTCTTTTCTTTTTTGTAAAAAAAAAAAAGAATAAAATTACATTTGGCGTCTAAGAACTGCATAATTCACAAACTGTGCAACTTCGAGTTGCCCGAACTAAGCTTATTCGGCTCTAATAAAGGATTAAAGACCAAAATCACGTGAAGAAGGCAGAACAATTGAAAAAATAAAATTTCCTTAGAGAGGTAAAACATTTAATTTCTGCTATTTTTCTTTCTTCTTTAAGCTAATTATTGGCACCGAATACAAAACGCTGTTAATTTACGCGGCAGTGTTTGGGTCAAAAGCAGAATTCCCTATAAAAATCGACAGTGCGTAAAAGGGCGTATCATTGTAAAGAATATTTTGCGCTTCGTGAAAAATTTTATTTTTACCAGGTGTGCTATCGGTGAAAGAACAACTATGTCGACACTTTGAAATGCATTGTTTCAGAACGATAATGTACCAACGAAGGGAATTTTTCTCCCACCTGGGAAGAATATTTTCAGAGAACGCCAAGTGTCATTACATACTTTTAAAACTTATATTTCCCTCGAGCTAAAGTCAATTCATGTAATCTTCCTATTGTAGTAATGAAATACAGCCTGAAAACAAACATGCATTTGTAAGTTAATTTGTGGAAGTCATGCTAGTGCATCAATGATTCACACATGATTTCTTTGTAAATCTATTTTATTGAAAACAGATAGTTTTGATTCTCTGAAGACTCATACATTTAACAATAGATGCATTAAAGGATTAAGACAATGTAAGACGTTTATAAAATGTCAAACAAAGTTTGATATTTTTACAGATTTTCTAAAACGCAGTTAATTTTTACTTCCTTGTACGTAGTATAAGGAAGTAATGTGATCCCGAAAAATTTTGGGGGCCAAATTTCGACAAAAAAACCGATTTTGACTACCTCTAAATATAATTTTAAGAATTTTTTCGATGCATCTCATCGTAGGCTAGCATGCACGATCATATTAACGCGTCTGCAACTCATTTTGACCAGCGGCGAGTCTATTGTGGTCAGTTTTTCCATGCCGTCTGTACGTACGTACGTATGTATGTAACTCGCATATCTCAAAAACTATGGTCGTAGAATGTGAGATTGATATTTAGGATGTCTAGATCAGTGTGCACCTCCCTTTTGTGCAATCGAATGATAGTTATGTACGACGCCAAAAGTTCGAATAATAGCTCTTGGCGAATTCATTAACTCGCTACTCAAAACTATTAGGCGTAGAATGTCGAAACTTCATATTTTGGATAGTTGTAACATCTAGTTGTGCACCTCCCCTTTTGGTTCCATTCGACTGGATAGTTTATCTACAGGACCGCCCAAAACATTCGAAATACATTACGCTCAATGGGCCGAAATTCATTAAACTCGCATATCTCAAAAACTATTAGGCGTAGAATGTTGAAACTTTATATTTAGGATTGTTGTAACATCTAGTTGTGCACCTCCCCTTTCGGTTCCATTCGACTGGATAGTTTATCTACAGAACCGCCTAAAAGATTCGAAATACATTACGCTCTATGGGCCGACATTCATCAAAGCGTTATTTTAGAGGTTTTGGGCTATTTCAAACGACTCAGGAGTGATATATGCTGTAAAGAGTTAGAAAATGAATTTCTCCATTAAAAAAAGTGTCTTTATCATTTACAGTTCTGCTACAGGAACACTCAAAAGATTTCCAATACATTACGGTCAATGGCAATTTTAGGGGCATTCATCCATTTCAAGCACAATACCGTCCTACCACATAAGTTAGGTAATGGTCCGACCACGGTCACGTGCCTCCCTCAAGAACTATGCCAAAAGTCGCCAAGCTTGGCGACTTTTGGTGTACGTGTGTGCATATTTAACTCTCAAATCTCAAAAACTATTATGAAATTTCATATGTAAGATTGTTGTAACATCTAGTTGTGCATCTCGATTTTTGGTTCCAATCTGCTGGAGTTTCTTTACAGGACCACCAAAAAGAATTTCAGTACTTTAATGTCTATGGACATCTTCAATATAATACAATTGTAGTCAGTCATTGTTTGGTACATGCCCAAAATCTCGCCGTCTGTCCTCGACCTTGGCGAGTTTTGCCGAAATGTCGCCAAATTTGGCGATAGTCAGTCATTTGGTCCATGCCCAAAGTATCGCCATTTGTCATCGTTCTTGGCGAGTTTTGGCGAAATATCGCCAAATTTGGCGATAATCTGTCATTGTTGGTCCATGCTTAAAATCTCGCCAAATGTCGTCGACATTGACGAGTTTCGCCGAAATATCGCCAAATTTGGCGCCAAAAATTATTTCGTATTTTGTATAACTCTAAAACTTTAACCCGTACAATTTTGAACTTTTGTATTTAGAACTATATTATAATATCTAACTGTTTTCAATATCTTTTTTGACAGCAATCGTCTGGGAATTTATTTACAGGGTGAACCAAATGACTTTAAATACATTAAGGTGTATGGATGCATTCAATTCATTGAAAGTCAGTGGTCATTGACTACTTTGGCTATCCCCAAAATCTCGCAAACTATCTCAAGTTTGTCGGCTTTTGGTGAAATATCGCCAAATAAAGTGTCAGAAGGAAATCTTTCAAATTGAACTCAGCTTGGCGATATCGAAATATTTGGCTAGAAATCGCTATACCTTACTATTATTGATATTTTATCTCTTTCAAACAAATAAGTTTAGAAGAAGTGCGTAAAAAACATTTTTGAATTAATAGACGTGCAAGGAAGTCATGTGTTGGACACATCAGATTTTTTTAATACTAGATAGATAGATAGAGTGTATATGGCAGTACTCCTCTCATTTAAGCTTATAAGAAGAAGGATAGGTTTATTTATTAAAAAAACTATTAAAATGAAGTACATGCTTCATTGTTTCAGTACAAATAAATAAATCAGATTAGAAAATCAGTAACATGCGAGTTGATGAACATTATTTTAATTTTCCTAAGGAAGATTTAAAATACCGGATTTCTTGAAATTTTATCTGTGCAATGCACATACATATACTGGGTGTCAAAATATGGCCGACGATTTGAAGAATAAATCAAAGAAAACGGGAGGCGATAGAAACGAAGCCAGAATTCCAGCAGTCTTTTTCTTATTTTTCAGACAAATGATTCGAATCATCCTGTCCGAATGTGGAATAGTTAGTCGTTTTTTACTTCACTTCACTTTTGTGTTAGGCGATAGTGAAATTCGTCTGATACCCTAGCTTCAGAAAAGGTTCTCTGACAATCATAATGCTCATGCATGGGCAGCTTCGGTAACTTGCCATAATGCTAGGGGATTTGGGGCATTCTTGCCAACCGTACTGTACCACTTTTACCCTGGCCAGACAACTTACCGAATGAATCTTATCGAACACTTGTGGAGTTCAGAATGAGAGAAATAATCAAAGAAATGATCACAAATAAAAGCCAACTAATTGATAAATAATTAAGATTACTCTCGTCACAATATCGCAATCAAGGAAAGTGTAGAATGTATACTTGGAACGAACTGAAGTCTTTATAGAAGCCGGGAAATGTCACGAAATACTAACATTCATTAACTTTCATTCATTAACTTATTGTGCTATTGATTACTTGCTTGAATTATGTTGTTAAGATCTTGTTAAGTGTTACACAGTGTAGGTATTTGTGTGACCTCCTAACTAGGGATTGTACTGCCCGGGACGTGCAGTCCTTGGGAAGGGGGCAATGTTACGAATTTTAGGGGCAACCCGCTGCTCTGGGGCTTAAAATGGTTTAAAATTCGTATTCTACGCTTCAAATAGATAAAATTTGCTTTTTGTTGCATAAAAATCAGCCAATTAGAACCGGAGATATGGAGGTTTCGGTTTGCCGTTGTTTTTCAATGGGGCTTCTAGAAATCTCGAGAAATATTGGTCCTAAGGCCTCGTTCTCTTCACATTTGGAGACTTATTTTTGGCGCCAAATTTAGAGATATTTCGCCAAAAGTCGCCAAGCTTGGCGACATTTTGGTCATTTGGCGCGATTTTCCCAATGGGGCCTGGAAGTTGTTTTTCCTGCATTAAAAACGCATAATAAACCTAACATTTCTCTTCTATGACTTCTATGACAGAAGTCCCGCTTTATCTGGAATCTTCGAAGAATATACTTTTCTAGAAACTGCTCGCAGCTTCTGCCTCGGATATATATTAATTCCACCAGCGCGCTGCCCCGACAGTTCAGTGCGAGTTGAACGCTCAATGTGTGAAGAGCTGTCAGTGAGAGTGCGCTTGCTTTGTGAAGAAAGCTGTGTTTCGCGCTGTTCGTGAAGCTTTGAATTTAAGTGCTGTGTGTACATTTTTCATCGCTGAGTCTTGAGAGACTGTTAGTGTTATTTCTCCTATATTTTCACTGAATTTTTGCCTGTGAAAGTGACTTATTTTGTGTCAGAAATACAGCATTTGTGAGAGCTTCTGACCCAAGCGGATTGTTAAAAGCACGTTACTGCTAGATTGTGCTTGTGAATAGTGTGACAGCTGATTGTTCTACGAAGTTCTAGAAGCAAAAAAGTTTGTGTTCCATCCTGACAAGAGACTTTTTACTTGAACTTTATACTCCAACTGGACTTTAGAACGACGAACCCCAGGAGTAGCAGAGTAATTCCGCAACAATCTTATACTCTCAAATTAAATGCATTTAGCCGAAAACTATGAAGCAATGTACAATAAATAAAAATTAAAACATCCATCCTGTACAGCCAAAGTTTGTCTAACTCTTTTCTCAACTAAAATACAGAAATAATATTTTTTATGTTTGTCCTTAATGACTGGCCCCCCATTGTATGTATATGCATATATATACATATAGATAGATAGATATATATTTATATATAGATACAGAATAAGGTTGAGCAAGTAGATCACACTCTTTCTTCACTCATTGCTTTTATATGTTTATTTCACGACACCTGGAAAATATTATGACACTATTTTAATTTATTATTTGTGAAAGTTATAAGTGATTTTTAAAAACTTCGGCTTCTAATATTAAATTATTTTTCTTTGAAAACTAAATGTAACACAAAAAAAACAAGCTACATATCTATGAAGTCCGCTAAAAAGAGTTTTCTTAATTTTTTTAAAGTTCTTGATACTTGTAATTAGTTTTTAGAATGGGATAGTACAGTTGCTTTTCACTTGGGGCAAGTGGATCATGTATGGACCACTTACCTCACTCAATTTTTTTTCCAATCGAACTTTTAGGAAAGGAAAGGAGCATAAAAAATGTTCAAAATCAAAGCAATGATGGGTCAAAAACGCTGTTTTTATACGACAGTTACTAATCACCCTGCATAACATGTAGTATAATAATGTTTAAACAGCCGCAGTGAAAAAAAAAAAAAAAAAAATTCTTAATAACTAATAGTTGACTATTGATAAAAGCAGTAGATCGCCCTATAACACGAATTCATAAGACGGATTCATATAACACGTCTAAAAAATTGCGATCTTTTTCCAATAGCAGGTTGAAAAAAGACTCTTATAGCATGGTAAAAGAATGTGACATATGGAAAAAACACTCAAAGTACTGGTGTTAAGCAATAAGGTAAATAAAAAACTTTGTAAAAAACACACGTAAGATGTAACAGGTAAGTAGATACGTACGTTTAGTCGAGTTGTTTTAATTGTTTTAGTTCCCTCTATTCTTAGAGTCGAAGGGCTTTGACTGAGGAAGACTAAAACAATTTTTAGTCGAAACGTACGTATCTACTTACCTGATTTATCTTATGTGTGTTTTTTACGATTTTTATTATTTACCTGAATGTGACATATGTTTCAGTACTACCTGTTAACAATGCTGAGGCTGTTCATGCGTTTGTGACTCGTACAACGCGGATTCATATAACACGGAACGTATCTACCGTGTTATAGGGGGTTTACTCTAATACTAGATTTACATACGTCTGCTTCATTGTAAAGCTTAAATTAATAGTTCTTTATGAATAACTTAATTTCGGTTCTATTACATCGAAATTTATTTCTTAAAATCTAGAGTGAGTATACATGTTTACAAATAATAGAACTTTCCTTTTTGTGTTACGCTGTAAACACATTTTATAAAAATTAATATTTATAATCTGATTAAATAAGTTATTCTATAAAGATGCATAGTACAAATAGCATACATTTGAAATACACAATACGCGAAACGTAATATAATTTTATCATGCGCATATTTAAATTTAATTTTACATTTATGGTTTGATTTGTTAAATAAATATCATTATTGCTATATAAAACATATAATATTTAAAACGAAATGTTGAAGCATTTTCTAAAGTGAATTCGAAATGTCAGTACTTCATTTTTAGATTTGATCCATAAAAACTATTTTTGTCTCGGATTATTTTCAATCTAATAACGGATAAATATTCAGAGAACTTTCTTCTAAATCAAATTCTGATTCCGTAAGTCGTAAAATGTATTTCTCCTATATTTTAATCTTTCATTTTTTTCTCAGCGGCTTTAACATATACTTTTAAAACGTACGCGATTACTATAAGAATATAAACAGTCAGGAGTTTTTCTAAAGATAGCGATGAGTAAATTTTTGTACTTATGACTGAAAGATGCAAAGATTCTAAAATTTTCTTCTTTCTCCATTTTCTGTATGATACGGTTTAATCTTTTATGCAAAATTAATTTAAAAAATATTTTTTTCAAACATTACGATACATACTATATACATATACAGGGAGTATCTAAATTGTTTCAACAAAATATTTTGGGAGCTAGGTCACATGATAAAGAATCGGAATCACATAGCAATCTGGGGTCAAGAACGTTGTCTTCATGCAGCTGTTAATAATCACTTTGGAAGGAGTGCTGAAACAACAGTGAACTTTCTGACCATTTTTTGTGAAAAACTAACGTATTTTTCTTAGAAAACATGTGAATAAAATTCTTAGCTTAAAAATTCTACTTTTTTTCTTGGATGAGATTTCTAGAGACAAGCTCATTGTATACGAAACTTGCTTAAGAAATTTTACAAACACTTAAACACTTTTTCTAAAGTGATTATTAACAAATGCATGAAGACGACGTTTTTGACCCCACATTGCTATGCGATTCTAATTCCTAATTATGTGCCCTATCTCCCATAATATTTTGTTGAAACAATTTAGATACACCCTGAATATAAACACACACACACACACACACATATATATATATATATCGTGAAATTTTGCATCAATATGCTTAGAAAACTAATGTTTATGAAACGGTTTTTTAAAAAATCTGGATATTTCTAGTTATAGATTTAATTCCTTTTTATGAATCCTATCATGAAATTTTGATAATTAAAAAAGTATATTGGTGAAATTAACTGGCATTTAATTATCTTATAGGCTACTATTTTTCTTTCAAAGAGTGTATTTGTTCATAAGTACGTACTTTTATATGAAAAAATTTTAAATATATTAACATATGTTACAGTTAAAACCCGAAATCAGTCAAAACCCGAATTAACTAGGGAAAACGCGTTCTAACTGAGTGCGTTAGGGAAAACCCGAATTAACTAGGGAAAACGCGTTCTAACTGAGTGCGTTAGGGAAAACCCGAATTAACTAGGCAAAACGCGTTCTGACTGACAGTGCTAGGCAAAACCCGAATTAACTATAGAGAAAACCCGTTTTATCCGAGTAGCGGTAGCACGTTTTCGAGGTCCCCTACTGAGGAGGCATATTTTCCAGGGGCCCTCTAAAGCGATGGCCAGACCCACTGATGTTTTCTCGGGTCTCGCAAAGAGCCAGCGTTAGCATATTTTCGAGGGGGCCCCCTACATTGGTGGCCGGACCCCATATTTTCCCATGTGAATTCCTGAATGGTAATGCTTTATCCACTAAAAATTGGATCTTTCTCCCCCTTCGAAAATATGCTATTGCTGGCCCTTTGCGAGACACCCAAAAACATCACTATGTCCTGCCACCGCTGTGGGGGGGCCCCCTTCGAAAATATGCTAACGCTGGCCCTCTGCGAGACCCAAAAAACATCAGTGGGTCCGGCATTCACTTCAGGGGGGCCCCCTCGAAAATATGCTAACACTGGCCCTTTGTGAGACCCAAAAAAACATCAATGGGTCCGGCCACCGCTGTAGGGGGCCCCCTCGGAAAACATGGTAACGCTGACCCCTTGCGAGATTTAAAAAAACATCACTGGGTCCGGCAATCGCTTTAGGGGGCACCCTCGAAAATATGCTAACGTTGTCCCCTTGGAAGACCCAAAAAACATCAGTGCTTCCGGCCATCACCTCAAGGGGGCCCCCTCGAAAATATGCTAACTCTGGTCCTTTGCAAGACACAAAAAAAACATTACAGCGTCCTGCCATCGCTTTAGGGCCCCCCCCCCCTCGAAAATATGCTAAATCTGGCCCTTTGTGAGACCCCAAAAAATATCAATGGGTCCGGCATCACTGTTGGGGGTCCCCTGTAAAATGTGCTAACGCTGACACTTTGCGAGACCCGAAAAAAATCAGTGGATCCGGTCATCGCTGTAGGGGCTCCCTGGATAATATGCCTCCGCTGTAAGGGGCCCCCAGGAAAATATTCCTCCGCTGTAGGGGCCCCTCGAAAATGTGCTACCGCTACTCGAATAAAACGGGTTTTCCCTAGTTAATTCGGGTTTTGCCTAGCGCTGTCAGTCAGAACGCGTTTTGCCTAGTTAATTCGGGTTTTGCCTAACGCTCTCAGTTAGAACGCGTTTTCCCTAGTTAATTCGGGTTTTGCCTAGCGCTGTCAGTCAGAACGCGTTTTGCCTAGTTAATTCGGGTTTTGCCTAACGCTCTCAGTTAGAACGCGTTTTCCCTAGTTAATTCGGGTTTTGACTGAATTCGGGTTTTCACTGTAACATATATATTATTATTATTCTAAGGAGATAATCAAAGCCAGTAGCGGCTCATCTGGTGAAGAAGGTTAAAACACTCTTTCTTTTAAAGTTATTTAGCGATTTATTTTTCTTTTCAGTTTCATTAGGAAATAAGTTTTTTTTTTTTATTTCTGATATTCGATGCTCGACCGAATTCCTATTCGTGACACCCTGAATTCAAATCCGGATTTTTATTTTGTGTTTATGCCAAAGTGATACTAGATATATATTTAATTGGCTGCTTCGCTTGTTTCGAAAATCACCAGCCGCCACTGATCAAAGCACAAATTATGATTAGATGGCAAAAAAAAAGGATGAGAAGAATCTTCAAATTCACGCTTTGATTAGCTTAAAATGGTTGAAATAATTAAAACTTTTAAAACAACACACGCATAAAATATACTTATCAATCAGTAAGTTTTCGAAGTTTTAGCTATTTCATCTTTTAAACACTAGTTTTTTTTTTCGGGTTTTTTTTTTTCATTTTTATAATGGTTGATCACAACCCTGAAAACTGTCGGAAAAATATTTATTTCAACAGAATGTTTTTATACCGATTTCTTTTTCATTTAATTTTCTAAATATTGGACGCCTTTTGAAAGCCTTGAGCACGGAATTATTTTCACATCATACCGCTTTTTTAAACAAGATTTTTCTGAAAAATTCTTTCCAAGAAATTCTGTTTTCTTTTTCTCCCTACCCATATTCCTCTTTCGTGTAACTTCAATATTTCAGATTACCCCATTTCTTATGTCAGCAACTTTTTTTTAGAATTTCGCATTTTTACCTTGTTAGATTGAGAGCAAGCAGTCAATGAATAGAATAAAGGCATACACCCAAGTGGTGTATGCCGACTTTAAAAGGCGGACGATCTCCCTCAAGAGCATTGAAAAAATATGTTTGAGAATGTGTGGTCAAGGGCGGGCCGTGATTTTAACACTTATTACACGAAACCAGTGATTTTCACTGATGAGCCACCGCTGTAGCGATTAAACTGCTGCAGACCGAATTCATATCCAGACATATTTTAAATTAATTTTTGCATGCTTTGTCACCTAATGCGTTTGTTGAAGGATATTAGTCATTTAAATGGGGAAGAAAATTGTACCCTGCAAATTTTCACGGTGATCCCAATTAGGAAATCGGTAATTTCTAATTTTGAATACTTTAGGGGATAATCTAAGGCAATACTTTTATGGGCAGTTTAAATAATAAATGAAATACTAAGAATAAATAAAAGTTTTATTTTGAAATTTAAGTAAAGATAGGAATTATGTTTGAAGGGGGGATGGAGTCCCTAATAGCACAACTAGTTCAAAAAACGTTTAAATTACGTTGGAAACGCGTTTTTTGACGCTAGAAAACGTATTTTAAACGTTTTTTGGACTAATTGTGCTACTAGGTGGGTATCAAGACAGATTCCTAAAAATTTATGAAATGATTATTTCTCTGCTTTTTTATCCAGCTTTCCGTTAATGATTTAAATGCAAATTCCATTTCGAAACATCAAGTTATTCTTATCTATATATGCTAATTTTTTTAAGTTAATATTGATAAAATTTAATTTTTAAATAAGTTTTAAATTTGATGTTCCCAACTGTTAACATTGGCCTGTAAAAGGGTAAGCAGATCCTGAGGAGCAGATGGAAATCTCAATCCGAATAACGCTTCAGCTGTGTCAGCCCATAATAAACCAAATAACGTGGAGGTGCAAGCAGAGATGGAATAATGCAATTATGTAGGTGGGAGCGGCAAGTTAAGATTTATGTCCATTTTATGGGAGTAAAACAGGTTCACATATATGTTTCAAGTAATTTGTTTTTTTTTTCTCGAACGGGGAGGCGATCGTACCCTTCCCCCCCCCCCCCACTTTAATCCGTCAGTAAGGGCGTAGTCAAGGGGGTTATATCCCGAAATTTTCGGATTAGTTAGCATAAGCTTTATAAGTTGAGTAAAATTTCTGTTTATTTACTCATAGCTTATTTCATATCGTCCCCCCACTCCAAAATATTGTTCTGGCTACGGCCATGTGGATATGGTCAGTGGCGGCTCGTGGGATACAGCAAGTACAGCCGGGCTGCACTTGAAATTATCAGCACATACTTTAAAATAATTTATTCTACTAAATTTCATAAATACAGATTATAATTATGGAATTCCTACGGTAAATTAAAAAAATCTCTAAAAAAAAACAAACCAAAAAACCGTATTGTGGCCAGATCGCTCATTCAGAAAAAAAGCACTTTAATCTTCTCGCAATTCAATTGGGAAAATCTTTGGTTCAGCCCAGAGCGCTGATAAGAAAATTGGCAGCACCGTTGCCATGACAACGGTTACGTAAGCATTTCCTCCGGCATAGGCTATAATGGGGATTCGCAGGTAAGACTCAGCTCATTCAAGATTTTGAAAGGTCGGCAGCACTTGTGAATACGACTCACTGGTTGGCTCGTGAAGTGAGGGAGGGGGTAAGGAGAATATATGTTCGGCAAACTCTGGACTTTATATTGCTGAATTTATCAAGAAGGTAAGCCTGAATAGACGCTTATGAATGGACAATTACCCATCAAAGCAGTATTGTTTTTAAGTAAGCAAGAACTGGCATTTAGAGGACATGGCGAGCGAAAAAATTCTTTAAACATAGAAAATTTTAAAGAGCTTTTAAAATTATTGATATCTGAATTAAAACAACGCCTTTTTATGAGGGCATCACTGACCGATTCACAAGTTTAAAAGAAAGGAGGATTGAATTGACTTATAAAAATAAGTACGTTTTCTTTTTTTTTTTTTTTTCTTTTCTTCTCAAGTTATCGTTGCAAAAGAAAATTTCGAATCAGACACGGATTAATGCAATTTTGAGGATAAGAGCGGCTGGTTGAAATTTATGTCCATTTTATGGAAAAGTAAAATAGGATCTCTTACTTTTTTATGTAATTTTTTTTTCCTTGGCGAGGGCTTAATCCGCCAGCTTTCGAATTCAATAACAAAGATTTTCCATTCCTGTCCGGAGGAGGGGGGGGGGCCTCATATGCTTCCGGCTGCACTAACAGTTTTGAACACGGGCCGCCACTGGATATGGTTTACATTATTTTGGGAACCGCCTTCACGAAATAACGTTAGCGCGCCGAAGACTTGCAGTATTTTAATATGGATCTTGCATCCGTCAGCACAAGTCTAACAAATTTTGCCCATCCAGCCTCTGGCACAGTAGGGTATTCTGTTCGGAGA
This sequence comes from Cheiracanthium punctorium, assembly GCA_038373885.1. Lineage (NCBI taxonomy): Eukaryota > Metazoa > Arthropoda > Arachnida > Araneae > Cheiracanthiidae > Cheiracanthium > Cheiracanthium punctorium. Next base: position 50,059 of record JAWZYV010014723.1, on the reverse strand, counting down.
ACTGTAGCTTTCTCATCTGCATGCTTTAAATGTGTCAGATTCCAGTGGGTTAGACTAGTACTTTTATGGAGACTGATATTTGTTGGGCTTCAGAGCTAGCCCAGCTCGCACAGAGGATAATCAACAAACCTACAAACTTCCAGCAACATCTTACTGCAGTTGTATCCTTCCTTCTCTCCGTAACAATTCCAGTTGTCACCACTCCGTTGTCTTTTGCATGTGTTTTTGCTATTTGAGGTATAAAGTACAAAGTCGTCTAAAACCATTTGGCAGATCGGAATTGAATTTACGACACTGATTATTCTAGAAGAACTTAAGCTGCATGAGAATTTTTTCAAAAAATTCCAGTTACTATTATTTTTCTTTATTTAATGTTTAGAGTAACAAAAAAAAAACGGCTTTTTAGCTATTTATTATAAAGTTCGTGCATAATAAATGCACATTGTTTCGAAAATTAAGTTTATAACAAAAAATAAAGTATTGAACAGAAACATCCAGAATTTTTAACGACATAAAATTTCTCTGACATAATAACCTGAGCTCAAAGCAAGCATTATGTTGCTGTAAATGAACGGTTAAATGCTGTTAAGAAAACTTAAAATTCTCAGGAACACCTGCAACTTTGCGTCAAGTTAAGAATTAATAAAGCATTGTGTACCTTTCACTTTAACTGATCACTTAAGCTGATGTTCTTGAGCAGTCTCATTTAGCCAAAATTATATTAAAGCTATAATCTTTCAGTTTTTTCTTAATGAAAGTAATTATAATATGTATGCATATCACACTGAAAGTTATAAATTTTGAAAAGTTTTCAATTTCTTTTGTTTTGAGGTCTCAATTTAACTTTCTTTTTTTTAAATCGTAGTTAATTCAAAGTACAAAGAGGGGTTTTTTGGGAAACAGATTTTTAGAATTAAAAAGAAATTATTAGCAAGATCAATGTATTATCATTGTATAAAAAGGAAAACTTAAATTTTATAAATAGTAATTGTATATTTTCTTAAATCTTGACTTGCGAAGAAAATTTTAAAAACTTGAAAATAAAATTGTTTATTCAGTATTCATAACTGTATTTGTCATTTTTTATTATTATTCTAACCTGAGATACACACTTTTCGGGTTGAATATCTATATGAAATGTAGATACAAAAATATCCAATTCTTTCTTCAAATCACATTTTCTAAGAGAATTGGGAGAGGGAATTACAAAGTTTGCGAAATTGCAAAATAAGAATCGTTAATTAAGAGGTTCCGTAAAAATTGTTCGTGGGAATGTTTAGTCACTGGTATATTTTTTTATAAACTCTTTAATCATAAATTTGAGGTGAAAATGTATTTCAAAGCAAGCTTTGTTTCTATTTTCTGCCTTACATTGAAAAAAAATAGCAAAATTTCTAACTGTAACCAGAAATGTATATTGTACGCAGTCGTGTTACTGCAATCATGTGAAACTGGCTTTAAAATACTCATTAGTCTTAAAAACTTCTCCTGTGAAATACTCTAAATTTTGAAGAAAGAAGGTGCAAATAAAAATTTATGTATAAAAGTCTTCACTGAAAGAAGTTTACTTAGTTTACAAAGGTTTACTTAATTTTCTTTTCAAAGACCGAGTGCCTGATCAAGAAATATGAATCGAGAAAAAAATAAAAATTAATAGAATATAATTTAATGCGAATTATTTTCTAGTCTGAAATCTAAATTTAAATGGCTTCGTTGACAAACAAAGCAAAATGTCAAGTTATGAAAGTTCATAACTTGACACTAAGTCACTGCAAAAGTTTGTTAGCGAACTTCTGTATTTGCATGGATACTTGGAAGCAAAACAAGCCGTTCATTACTTGATGGCAAAATGTTCCACAACGACCTATATTTTACAAAAGGTCTATTTCACAAGCCTCACACTAATGAACAAGAAACTGAATCGGATATCCAAGCCATCAATACACGCAAGTGCCATTAAAGCACAATCAGGTAATTGCAGTACATTAGTCTGATCCGCAGTTTTCTAAAACCGTCGCGGAATATAAACACTCAACACACTTTTAATCTACTGAAATCGAGATCAAAAATATCCCTCTCTCTCAAGTTCTTCCTCGAAAGACACATTAAAAGAAATGAGATGTCAAAGAGAGAAATGTTTACAAACACAGTCTTAATTCATTTTCGTAAAGTACCGTGCCGTCGGGGAGGGGGAAAAAAGACGCCTTTATTCCCTTTCAAGAAATCGAGCAATTTGTTAGTAAAATTTATCTCCTCCCTAACGCAAAGACAACATTAAGATTGCGTACGCCCTTGAATCGCGTTGTCTAGCGATTTGCTCTGATAAGAAAATGTGTCTGAGTCACCACCAAGTTAAAAGATACTCAAGGACGCAAAGGCAGTTAAACGCTGATAATACAGAGCACTGAGACCGAATACTAGGACTGAAGGTTGTGTTTTGATTTTGTTTTTCACCGTCAGACGTTTGGATATAAATCTATTCACAGGTTTCTTCCGTTTCTTCCCTTCATTTTTACTTTCCGAACATGTACCATGTAAGGAAAGTATTGTAATCATGAAAAAATTCGACTTCGAGATTTTGGTGTTTTTACACGTTTTGAGGGCTTCTGAATCCATTTATGCTATTTTTACGAGATGTATGTATGTATGTGTGTATGTATGTGTGTGTGTGTGTGTGTGTGTGTGTGTATGTGTGTTTGTGTGTATGTGAGTGAACACGATAGCTCCTGAACGGAGCATTCGATTGAGCTCAAATTGGATATATGTATGTCATAAACCACCGTCGCAAGACCGGTATTGATTTTGGTGTGTATAGGACTTATAGTTTTTCTACAGGGCTACGACACAGATTTCTTTTACATTATGGCCTATGGGGGGAATTTCTTGAAAATGCGCTAGCGTTTAAACGGTATATTCGATTGAGCTCAAATTGGGTATATATGATATAAATCACCATCTTAAGACCGGTATTGATTTTAGTGTGTATAAGACTTATAGTTTTTCTACAGGGCTACGACAAAAATGTCTTTTATATTATGGCATAATGGCATATGGGGACAAATTCTTGAAAGTGCGCAAGCGTTTAAACGGTGCATTCGATTGAGTTTCAATTTGGTATATATGTTTGAATTATTCATCGATTAAAATTTATTTAAATGCTTGGTAATGATCTTAATCATAAGTGTTCGGAAAGTTGAGTGGAGTCACTCCAGATTTTTATATTTTTATTCCCCACAACAATCTTACAATGGATCTTATGGATCTTACATGTTTGTTCACTTCAACTACATGAATTACAATTTTTACAGGGTGAATCTAAACTCTTGGTCAAAACTTTAAAGGCGTCCTTCAGTGATCCAGAGACATGTCGCGGGTCGCTAGCGGTAGGGTGCCAATAGCGGAACCAATTCTTCAATAGTGTAACCATTTCCTTTAAAAAGGCGGTGATACTCCGGTATTAAACCAACAAAAGATAATTGGGGACCGTGAATAATATTGCGGTTTCGCACATCCCCCATCAATTGTTCGGTAGAAGACACCCCAAGTGTCGCCGCCGGTCGCAGCTTCCTAACCATGTCAAACTTCCCCGTTCAAATACATTGTAGCCGCGACATGTCTCTGAATCACTGAAGAGGTCTTAAGGGGTGATAGGGCACATAATAAGGAATCAGAATCACAGTGCAATGTGGGGTCAAAATCGCAGTTTTCACTTAACCCATTTATGCCTAGTGTCCCTTTTTTGGGACGGCATTTTCGCTATTAGTCGAAAACGTTATTTATTTTTCCTAGCCTTTATTCATGAGTATTGAGCCTCAACTCTACAAAATATTTTAACATGACCAAGTAGGATGCTCATACTTAGATTTTTATGCATAATGATTTTAAAAGAAATCATCCCTTGTTCAAGAAGTTGACATCAGAAGTTTATCTATTATTTCTGTTATCAGTAAAAATCGAAGAAAGTCGCAAAAATATCCAGGCACAAATGGGTTAACCAGTAATAATCACTTTGTGAAAAGTATTGAAGTGTTCGTCTAATTTCTTAACCAAGTTTCATAAGCAATAGGCTCGTCTCCAAAAATTCATCAATGAAATAAAATAGAATTTTGAAACTATAAATTTTAGTCTTCTGTTTTCGGAGAAAAATACATTATTTTCTGTCGAACAATGGTAGGAAAGTGCGCTGTTGTTTCAGCACTTTTACCAAAGTTATTATTAACAGCTACATGAAGACATGTTGCCGGCCACACATTGCTATGAGATTCTGGTTCCTCATTGTGTGCCCTATCACCTCTTAAAGTTTTGTCCAAGAGTTTAGATTCACCCTGTATTTTATTTTATGATTTTTATGTCTTCGCTGTATTATTTATAAGAATATACGTGTATAGTTTTTATGTAACACTATTCATGCTCTTAGTTGATGGTTTCGCTCTTTAACCCATTTGTGCCTGGATATTTTTGCGACTTTCTTCGATTTTTACTGATAACAGAAATAATAGATAAATGTCAACTTCTTGATGTCAACTTCTGATGTCAACTTCTTGAACAAGGGATAATTTCTTTTAAAATCTTTATGCATAAAAACCAAAATATCAACATCCTACTTGGTCATGTTAAAATATTTTGTAGAGTTGAGTCTCAATACTCATGAATAAAGGCTAGGAAAAATAAATAGCGTTTTCGACTAATAGCGAAAATGCCGTCCCAAAAAAGGGACACTAGGCATAAATGGGTTAAAAAATCTTTTTAATATACTTTACCCAAAAATAGCATTACTCGCTTCCTAAAAGTAAAGGTTTCTGAAATTTAATACTGGGGTGAGTAAACGACGTATGCAAAATAATATATAAGCATTAATCATTTAATATTATATGCTGTGATGCTGATCAAATACCTTTTTATTTTTATTTCAATACTAAGAACACTTATAGATATAGCGCCATAGTCGTCAAATGAATGCGTCTGTAAAACCACTTTCTTTTTCAATACGTCAGGACCTGTACACACGCTATATATGTGTGAACGCTACTACCCTATGTGAGAATGAACATATCCAACAAGAGGAGTCAGCTTTGTCAAACTTATCAGACGCATGTTCATGATACTTCCACTTTTGTAAAATAGCCGTGCAAAATAAAAACTGGATTTACTTTCTACAGGCTGTACCAAAACGGTAGTAACGGGCTTTAATTCTTTACCTATTAGAGATAAGTGGGCAGTGTAAATGGAAAAAATGTTCAAAATAAGGTCGGAAAATAAGACTTAAGAAAAAAATTAATCTCGTTAATTTTTAAAATGTTAAACTTTTAAATTTGTATACGACTTCAGAACAAAAAATTCCCAGTTAGTAAAATGTTTCCCCCATACACTCATGAGGTGATGCACCAAATTTCAGCCTTTCACCATACAACGTCGCAGAGATATCTTTTAAGAAAAATGATCGGGGACTATACATGATTTTGAATGTAAATGATAATTGCTAGAGGGGAAAAACGATTTTCTTTCGTAATTTCTGCATGGCCCCTGAAATGCGATCATTCGGCGTGAATTATTTTCCCTTCGAGAGCCTTTGAAAAGTGGTTTAAGTCGGCGTTATATTTATCTTGATATCTCTGACACTTTTTAAGGTATAGTTCTCAAATTTTGTATGTCACCTCATGGGGCACATTTTACTCATTGGGAATTTCTATGTAAGGGGGTCGTATTCAAATTTAAATTTGTTTGTGCGATTATGGCAACGCTACGCTAGGGCGGTCTGCCAAGGATGGGGGGGGTGCCTTGGTAGGAGAACTTTATATGGGGGGTCTAACGCGTATTTCCACTACATCTGGAGAAAACCTACCAAAACTCCAGACCATTAGATCGACAGCGGACCTTTTGGGGGCACCCTGCATAGTACTGCTTCATACCTGATTCAGTTAATTGCGTCTACGAACCTGTTGTAGTAGTTATCCGCAGGGGGGGGGGAGCCAGCCCTTAGGGCCTATGAACACGTGCCCTTCTTAGTCAGACCCCGCAATTAAGAACATCATCGGACTGGAGGGATCATTCCCGGCCCGTACCTCTCCCCCACCCACTGAGTGGGAGGATACGGTTCCTCACAGGCTGAACCTTCACGTTCGCCACATGTACACGGTTCACGTTGGTCAGCAGGGATAAGAACATGAGTCCTTCGACCGAGAGTTAGAAACCCTGCCAACCAGGCTGCCACTACCCATACGGTGTTATCTACCTGCATATTGTACATAAGCAAATTTTTAATCGCTAAAAATTTCCTTTTTTTTTATTATATGCCTGTTTTAAGTCAAGTAAAAAATCCTATTAAAACGTTAGAAGACTAGACAGTACATACACTGCAGACATACACTAGAAATAATAACATCATCTTGGACATGTGATGTCACTCTTCTTGTTAATCTTTTTAGTTGAATTTTTTACAAAATTTTAAATAAAACCATTTGTCTTAGATTATTGCAATAGATACACGTGGTTCCAAAAACACTGAACTAGGCTTTTGTCTCTTACCCTGACAGCACATAAGCTTAAATTTTTGACATTTCTTTGAATTTGACGCATTAATGCAAGCTTGACAGTTCAACTCATTCTAAGCTGGCAGCAAGCTTGCAGGAGTCAAGTTGAATTGTCAAGCTTAAATACAGATTGATTTAAGCTTGAAAATTGATACTCGCGTGATTTTTCCTTTTTAAAGGAGCGTTGATGGCGCCATCTGTGAAAGAGAATGGACATTAATTGTCTAGCGTACTCAAATTTGCTGAAAGTTCGTAAAAGATGTGTTTTATTTTATATTACCAGTGCCATATTACCGGCAGGGCAAACGGGGCAACTGCCCAGGGCCTACAGATTTTAGGGCCCAAAAATCTTACATCTTACACTTTTGTAATTTTAAAATAAAATTACAAAGGATAAAAAAAAATTCAGAAGTTAAATAATTTTTTTAATTATAAAGTATGAACAATGAAAATAATTCAAATTTACATTTGTATAAATTAATTTTAACTTATTTTTAATTCTTCGAAATGCTCTATATCAATATAGCATACCAATATGTAGGAAAATAACCACATTTGTAAAGAGAATTTTTAGCGTTAAAAAATAGCAAAATTTTTCAATTATTTGTTATTTTAAGAAATATTTACAAAAATGACTAAAGTGTTTGTATTCCATACATGTTAGCAACTGTGATATAGCATTTCGAAGTAACGTTTAACTATCTGTTTCTTTCATTTCAGATTACTTAACACAAAATTTGTGTTAAGTAAACCCATTCTATATTTCCAAATATGGAAATTCTTCAAAATAAAATACAATTATACTACGAAATTGATTTCAAAATCAGTCGTTTGTCTCGATTTTGGCCAGCAGTATTGCTTCATGAGTGTTGCGGTACTGAAAGTTTTAAAACGTGTTTTTTTATTTTAATTTTGATTTTAATTTAATTTATTTTGATGCATTATTTTAATTCTGATACATCCCATGGAAAAATAAAAGAAACAAATAACACATCGCCCACTTATCAATCTGGCGAGAAAACAGCGTGGTAAGTCACTTCAAACTTTAGTCATAGCTGCACAAGGCTCCGGTGGCGGAATGGATAGCGTGCTCGACTGCGAAGCCAAAGGGCCCGGGTTCTATCCCAGCGACGAACACTCGATGGAAACAGATTAAATTAAATTGAAATTTCAGCGTAGAGGGGGAAAATGCGCGAAAAATAAATTATGTGGGACGCGTTAGCCAGCGGGCGCCCGTGTATTTAAATTTTTTTTTGGAAATTTTTTAAGCTTGAAATTAAGCTTGATTCAAGCTTGAAATGTCAAGCTTAATGCAAGCTGGGCAAGTGTAAACTAGAACACTTGATTCAAGCTTGCATCAAGCTTACACGATTGGAATTTCCAAGCTTATTTTCAAGCTTAGAATTATCAAGCTTATTGACTTGATAAATCAAGCTTGCTGCAAGTTTGATGCAAGTTTGCTGTGCTGTCTGGGTAAGTATTGATCATAGACATATGCAATAAATTACAAAATTGCATTAAAAAAAGGTTCAGAATTTTTTGGTAGCAATTACAAATTTCGGGAATTTGAGAAAATACAAAATTTAAACTTTATACAACTCCCGTAAAAAAAAAAAAAAAAAAAAATCCCCACATAATAAATGTACCTTCCCCATACATTAACTAGGTGGTGAGCAAAATTTCAGTTTTCTATCATAAAACAGATAAGTGATATGAAAATAAATATTTCTTGACTTAGACCACTTTTCAATGGATCTCGAAAAGAAAAAAAATTCCGATCGGGAGACAGCTTTTCAGGAGATGTACACAAATTACCCAAGAAAACAATGGTTACGTAAATAAATAACTCCTTTTTTATTGTTAGTATTGTATAGCCCCGTACCAGCTTGGTTTAAACATATATATGAGTCGAGAGGCTGAAATTTTGTACATATCCTAATTAATCCTTAAGGCACTTTCACTAATTAGGACTACTTTTGTACGGGGACTGTGTAAAAATTTAAATTTTGAACTGATTTAGATATTCCCTGAAAATTTTAATCGATACCATTAAAATTATGTACCATTTTTTATGCAACCTTGTAATTTATTCAGAGTCTCCATGATCTGTATGATAGCTTAAGTCTGTGTTTTCAGGACACCCTGTATATTAACTAAAGAGGAACAAAATAAAACCCCTACCTAGTCTTATATAATTTCCCAGGACTCAACATCCGTGTTTAACTTCCGCTGAAACTTTGGAACAACTTCTGTCAAACAGCGGTTTCTCGAAACAAAAGCTTTACACGGTACGGAAACTAACTCTATTAATCACTTGGCTTCGCTAAGTTCCCAAACTCATTTCAACTTGTTCGAGGATTTAAATTACATTTTGTTTGGAGCTCGTAGAGAAAAGTATTTATTAAATTGCGTTAAAAATGCAGCAGCCTGAAGAGTTTATATGTGTCTTTTCCCTTTCTAAAGAGTGTTTTCGTTCCCGTGAATGGTAATCTTTTAAGTTTGTAATTTCATGATTTATTTGTGCTCTCAGGGAATGACATAGTTTATATATATATATAAAAACTCGGCTGTTCGAGCCACGTCAGGGGGATATCCCCTTGAACCCCCCCTAATTTTTTAGTTATTGCCGTATTAAAACGATATTAATTGACTTTGTCATTTTATCGCTCATCTTTCGCGTATTTCGCCTGGTAACCCTATGTTGAAATTTTTATGAGTGTAACCTATGTATAGAAAAATGCATGGGATGCATATTCTGCAGCTTACGAAATATTGTAACAAGAGATTAAAGCTGTTGTGAACTAATAGTATTTAAATATAAGTAAAAAAATACGTGTGAAGCATATTCTACAGCTTACGAAATATTGTAATAATAGATCAAAGCTGTTGTGAACTAATAGTATTCAAATATATGTAAAATTATGTCGCATTTTTGGGACACATTTTTCAATAAAGTGTGTTGAGAGATAAAATGACATAGTCATTAATATTGATATATATGCGTAAATATTCATTATTCGTAATGCATTGCGCATTTTTTGAGTTTGTAGCACGAAATCAAATTCATGATGTATGAACGCGTATGCAAGATTGCGTGCATATAACTATTATACAGGGTGAGTCTGAAAAAGGGCCAAAGCTTTATGGAGTGATAGAACACATCTATACGACCAAGTTTCATCACAGAAAGTATGGTCGGAACGCAAACGGCGTGCCGCTAGGTGGCGTTGAGCAAGAAAACTTGACCGCCGGAAGGGGGAGTTATAAATGATATGAAAGGATCGGTCCTCGATTCTAAAAGCATTTTCTTTCGTGTATCGGAGAGAGGATGACTGGTGGTTATACGAACCCCAAAATGCGGGATATGCACTTCGTATGACGATGCGGCGTAATCCCATTACTGTTAATACAATGTTTTCTGAAGTATATGCTCTCATTCTTGGGTTAATTCTTTAAATGTCTCACTGCAAAACTAAATTTTAACTTCTCATCGCTTGTGTTCTGACCAACCTTTTACACCCTTTACAACGCCACCTAGCGTCTCGCCGTTTACGTTCCCACCATAATTTCTATAACGAAATTTGGTCGTGTAGTTGCGTTCTATCACCCCATATTGTTTTAGTCACTTTTTCAGGCTCAACCTGTATAAACCGCATAGTATATTAATGTACATATAAGAGGGTCTAGTTAAGTAACCATGACTACGGATAGTCGCGAAAATGGATAATTATGATAAGCGTAATATTTAAAAATTTATAGTACTAAAATTTTGTTTAAAAAATGGCGATATTCTTAAAGCATGTTTTTCATTACATGTGTATTTTCATTATGAAGCTCAAACATTTTGAGGCAATAACAGTATTGTAAAACTAACAGTATATCAAAATTTTCAATCAACGGATTTCACGGCTCTGTGTTCAAAGTTATTTGGTGCAAAAGAAAAAAAAAAATTCAGGAAACCTAAGTATGTTTCTAATGCCTTTCAGAGATTCTAACAGATGTTTTTGTTTTTTATTACATATTTAAATATTTTTAAATTCCCAGTCATAATTAGTCACAATATTTTTAAAATTGGGCTATGACCATATGTCCATGTATAAACACATAATAGAAACAGCCATTTTGACCAGGAAATACACATGTCTCTCTCCTACCATTTGACAAATATTGAGGAAAAGTAATTTTAAAATATTGCATTTTGACTTAGAATATTTAACTTATAATATTAAATTTTACCTTAGAAATAACTTAGAAACTTAGAATATTAAACTTTATATTTAACTTAGAAACAAATTTTAAAATATAAATTTTTCTATTGATAATTTTTTTAAATTTCAAGTGCATAAAACTTATTGTCATGGCTTGTGGACAAAGCTAGAAAAACATCCGAAGACATTAAAAGTGTACCAGAAAAAATTGTGTAATGCTAACAAATGAGAGATATTAAAAACAAAAAGAATTTGTTTAGACCATGAACATTTCTTTACAATAAATAGCTACTCTCACAAAATCAAATATCAAGACGATTTCACATTACGTTACAACCCACTCCCAGTGAACAGCCATTGTATGAAAATCTGATTTTTACATTGATTTATTCATATTCTTGGAAGGAATAATATTAACGATCATCTGCAGTCACGTGATTTCAACTACTCTATTGTAAAACTTGCATCACTGAAAACTTCCCTGAAAAGTCACTGAAAATTTCAGACAGGTGACATTCTCGGAACAGTTCCTGTTTTAAATTTTTCTTGAACATTTACTTTGATTTTGTTTCTATTTCTTTATTTTGATTTTACTTTTTTTCTTAAAAGGTCAACATTAATTAATGTACAAATTTTTCAAAATTTCTTTCAATTCAAATTTTTCCTTTTATGAAAAAGAGTAGTTTTCAAAGCATATAGGTAGCCAGAGGCTATTTTTATTTAATAAATAGAAACTATAAACTTATTATACAATTTGTATCAGTTACTTACCCACCGCAGTACCTCTAATCACTGAGAAAAACAAGAACAGCAGTCTGAATTACTCCAACAAATGTTTTACGCTTTAAGTATAAAAAAAAAAAATTAAGTTGTCATAATTCTACAAACAATGGTCATAAATACCCCAATTTTTTGCAGTTTTGTGACTTTGTTGGGATAACCCCTTTAAATTTTAACGAGAAACAAAATTATTACATTCTTGAAGGTCAAAGTTTCCACTTAATTAATTAAAAACCATATTTTTCCTATAATTAAAACAGTTAAAAATTCCTAATTTATAAGTTTTCACAAAGTTATCATAATTTTCCCGCCTGATCGTATAAATATAAGCATATATTTTTCTTCTAAATAAAGATAGAATAATTTTGATATATTCATATTAAACTAAATACACTCATGTCCATAAATTAAGGATAATGAAGTTCAGGCAAAGAAAGAGAAAGAAGCAAAACAAATTTGACTTATTTGTAAAGTCTATTTATTAAACAAAAAGTAAAGAGCAAAAAAGATGCTATATGTTTGACATAATTAATAAAAATTGCAAGTTTTACTGCCTTGACCAAATTTCAAAAAAGAACCTATTTACAAAAAGCAGTATAACGTGGTTAGTAGGATGGTTAATACGGAGTATGTCTCCCGGACGATGTAATACAGGCCTGACAACGCCTAGGCATGCTGAGTATCAAATGATCAATCTGATCTTGGGGAATATTACACCACTCATCAAGCAATGCACTCCGAAGTTCAGGTAGACAGGTGGGAGGGGGTTGACGGGCTGCAATTCGTCGGCCAAGCATATCCCACACATGCTTTATTGGATTCAAGTCCGGTGAGTATGCTGGCCAATGCATACGGGTGATATCCTCCGATTGAAGGCATTCGTCTACAATGTTTGCACGGTGAGGACGGGCGTTGTCATCCATAAACACAAATTCAGCACCCATGGCGCCCCGAAACAAACGTACATGTTGTTCCAGAATGACATCCCGATAGATGTGGCCTGTCATCGTTACACTCTGAACATGCAGGTCAGTTCTGGAACCAAGAATAATTCCTCCCCAAACGAGCCATCCTGCACCACCGTAACGGTGTCTTTCAATGGTGTTCTCTTGGTGGTAACGGGTACCTGGCGCTCTCCAGATGAATGTCCGGCGAGAATCAGACTCCAAACTAAACCTGGACTCGTCGGAAAACATCACACAAGACCACTGTTGCGGTGTCCACAATGCATGCTCTCTACTCCAGGTTAATCGCAGGCGACAGTGAGTTGCGGTAAGTGAAACACATCTGACAGGCCTACGAGCATATAGACCAATGTGCCTTAAGCATCTGTACACGGTCTGCCTTGAAACTGTCGTACCGGTAGCTGAAGAGAGCTGACGAGACAGGTCTGATGCTGTACTCCGTTTGTTTCTTTTGGCAGTGACTGCCAAATAGCGGTCCTCATTCGGCGTTGTTACTCGGGGGCGACCTGTGCTGTAACGTCTACTCACATTACCATCATCTTGGAATCGTTGCCAAAGCCTGGAGATGACACTCTGGGCGATTCCAAGTTCCTCGGATACTTCCAGCTGGGTACGTCCACATTCCAGTCGTCCGATAATTCTGCCACGTAAAACATCATCCAAATGCCTCCTTTGTGCCATAACTATGCGGTTTTTGCACTGAAAGGCTTTCACAGCGCTTGTGAACAATTTTACTTCTTTGCTACCATTCCTTATATACCCCTCTCTTACACTCTCGTCATTGTGACGTACCATCCACGCCATCTGGTGGTTTCCTGTAATTTGCATATTCTTCTTCAAGATGTGTGTGATCATTCCACAGGTGAAATTTTTATTTTAGAGATAAATTTCTGTGTGATTCTGAATTATCCTTAATTTATGGACATGAGTGTACTAATATTCAGTAATTGTTTTACATTTAATACGTAGTTCATTGTATAAAATTGCTGATATATTTTTAATAAATACCTTTTTACAACTAAGTTCAATTACTTTTTTCACTTTTGAATGCCCGCATGGTTATCATGCATATTTAAATTATAAATGTATTCTAGGACCATTGATAATTACATACTACTTCGCTTCAATGGGCGTGAAAAGCTCTAATTTTGAAAGAAAACTATTTCAGGTTTAAAACCCTGTATTTAAAAATTATTTTAAATTCAGTTTTTAAAGTAAAGTATTGAGATTTCAAAAATGGCATAAAAGTTAATGTAGATTTCTTTCACCCATTTAATAGGCAATTATAAAACTTGTGAGCATACTGGATTAAGATATATTTTCATTGTTTACTGAGCAAGTATTTCGGTGATTACTTTAAGAAGCAAAATTATGTTAACAACACAATAGATTAAAAAGCATAATTTTGTTCATAAAAACAGAGAAGAAATGGTAGAACTGTTTCATGTCTTTAAACAGAAGCCTTTTTTTACAGTTTATGTTACTTGAAGTTATCTTCAACGAAATCTCAGACAAAGTGAGCTTTTCAAAAAATAACTACCTAAGTGCTAATCGAGGTGAAACGTTCAAGCAGAAAAATTCCCTATGCAAGTATAGTAATGTTTGTAAAACATGTAGTAGCAACTATCCATATAAATTCCGTTTAATATGCTGTAATGATTTATGTCATTATACTGTATACATCTCTCTTACTAGCAAGAAGAAACCTCATTATTTTCAATGTCTTCGATTTTCTATTTATTTAATTCTAATTTAAAAAATTACCTCCATTCTTTCAGTCATGTTAATTAAACAAAATTTTGAGAAGGAACCAAACAGAAGAAATAAAATGTGGATTTTTTTAAATATATGTATATAAATAAATTTTGGAGCAGTGAAAGATAAAAAAAGATTAAACCTTTTCTTTTACGTGTAATTTAAGATAAATTATTTGTATCAATGAATTTTGAAGTAGAGAAAAAATAAAATCCTTCATTATGTTTAAAATAAACGATAAAGTATTTATAAATTTAGAGTAGAAGAAAAAATACATTAAATAGAATAAATTTTTAGAGTAATTTATAATATATATATATATATATATATATAAAATATAAAAAAATATATATTCAATTCATACGCTTTGTCTGAATCAGAGTCACTTACCTGATGTATTAATCTTATTGAAATTGGGGGAATATATCTAGCTTGGTTATTTTCTATTTCTCATTTTTTTCCATAATTATTTTATTAAGGAGACAAGGAACGTTCAATATTCAAAATTTTCAATTTTGAATTTTTACTTGTAATCATATGTTAAGTTGTTTAACATAAAATCATAGTTGTTTAACATAATAGTTTGAATCTATATTGAAACTAAAAATTAAAAAATAAATATTTTTTTAAATGAAAACTTCATATTTTTTAAAAAAATAAGCCTTCTTCTTTTTTTAACTTAAAATATCCCATGCGCATTCCAAATTAATAAAAAGCTATAATTTTTTTAAGTATGGATTTTCATTATATATATGAACATATCTGCACATTCATTTTTATGTGTGACAAGGGTAAGCTTTATAGAAAAAATAAATTCATGTGAGATGTACCTTTTTTTCAAATTTACACCCTATTGTTACATTTAAATTCCTATATCTCTATTAATTAACTTTTGTTTGAAAATTTAATGCGCAGTTATATTCATATATGCATTGCAAGTACACTGTAAAAAAATAACAACTTTTTATTAATTTGTAATGCGCATGGGATATTTTGAAAAAAAATATTGAATGCGCGTTTTTTTCGCAAAAATATTAATATATTTTTTAAAATAATATTTAATTTTTTATTTTTAGTATTAATGTAAATGTAAGCCTTTGTGTTAAACATTTTTACGTATGATTGGAGACTAAAAATTAAGAAATGACAGTTTTCAGTTTTAACGTCCCTTCTCCCCTTAAGTAAATGATGGTTCTTTTATATATATTTTGCCCAATATTCATCATTTTCGGAGGGGACCTTTTAATATTATAATTCTTGGTTAATGGGTATACTGTAATGTAATGTACTAAATTTCCAAAATTATTGCCGATACAGTTTTCTGTTCGGGATTTATTAATCTTTTTATACTCATAATAGCAAAAAGTAACGCCATTACGCAAATTAATGTATTTTATTCCTCAAACAGTGCCAACATTTTCCCTATTGATGACTTTTGGTGCTATATTTTTTTCTTCAAAATTCAATATCTACTGATGCACTATGGTTATGTTCCGTCCACTACTTTACTCGCTAGGGGGCTCTGACCATATGTTATTTTATAACCACCTTGTATTTCTTAAAGAAAAAACATAGAAAAGGAGGCTGCTACTATATGTTGAAACCTTAGATTACAAATTTCACAACGGCACTCATTGCCAAGAACACTGCAATTTTCTGGAATATGAGATGAAGATGTAGTACCGGCTTTTCACCTGACTACCGAATCTTTTGAAATTCATGAACATTTCATCAAAATCTGTGTAGATCCACGTTTGAACCTCCTCTTTTAAGACCGAACGAAAGAAACAAATTTAGTACGGAATTTCTCCGCATATTTTGATTAAATATCATATATTCGATGTGATTTCACAAGCAGTGGATGCCATTAGTTTTTAGTTGTTAAGAAAGGTGGTCTTCTTTTAACCCTTCAACGCGCAGTGTTCCCCGCAGTGGGAACACCAAACTCTGACGTTTTGACTGTTGTCAGTCACGAAGAATAGATTTCATTTCTATAAAAATAGTTACGGGTGACATAGCTCTACGAGAATCCCTTACTTTTTAACACGTCATTTCCCGAAGAAAAAATGGTCACGATTATTTTTAACAGCGCTGACATCTGCTGAAAAATGGAAGAATGCGAGAACAGCTGGATAGATTGCCCAATGCTGAAAAATGGGGTTCCGTTTCCATCGCTTGACTTAACTACCTGCAAGATGGCGGACGAGAAACGTTCATCGCGTGCCACAGATCTAGAGACCCTTTTTTCACGACAGCTGGCTGTGCCGGCACAGCCAGCTGTCATCAAAAAAGTGTCTCTAGATCTGTGGCACGCAATGAACGTTTCGATCGTCCGCCATCTTGCTGGTAGTTAAGTCGAGCGATGGCAACGGCTGCCCTTTTTTCAGCATTGGGAAAGGGTTGCGACTCAAAGGGTTAAATGGCCTATCTTCCTATAGCTCTTTATGGATGGTATAACACTAGAGTAAAAGAGACTCTTTAATTCCACTTCTTCAATAAATCTGTAAAATGAACTAATTTTACGATAATTTGGCGTTTGTGAATTATTGTTGTCCATTGGTGCTTTTGCGGTCCAATTAGGATGTTTCTTTTTATAGCAGCGGAAGATCAGTTTTAATGCTTTTTGCTGCTCTAATGAAGTACTTCAATACATATATGTGAACACAAATTTAATTTAAATATTTCATTCCATTACTTATTAAACTTTTCAATTCACTAAGAACTATACTCAAAATAGACCAAGAAGTATTTTGAATATTTATTTATTGTTTAACGATATAAAATTATACGATAGAGGTGGCGTGAATGGGCAGATTATGATTGAGAATTTAACAAAATCCTTAGGTATATATAACAGTGTGAGTCTAATAAAAACCTGCCATTCTTTTAAATTTAGCATTTCCAAATATGTTTACCAGCTGCTTTGTTAGTTCCCTGGGAAATATACTGTGCAAATTAAATATTTTGTACGTAAAAATGAGTTTGAAATTAACTTTAAACATACTTTATTTTATTATATCTAATTCATGCTTCATCTTTTCTCATTTATAATATTGTCTGGCAAGAATGAGACAATTAATGTTACTTTCTATTTTTACTTTTCGCTATTAGACTGATTTGAATGCGTTTTCGTATATGTTTCCTAAAAAGTATAGTACTGATGTTTATTTTCATGCATTTACCATCGAAATAATTGCAGTAGATTTTTTTTTAATTCGAGGATTCAAAAAAGGCCTCATTCAGTCCTCTTCTCTCTTAAAATATGTGCATTGCTATTTAAAAAAAACCAAATACTTTTTAGAAGTTTGAATAATTCTCTTGTGAAATTCTTTTGTGAAACTTCAATTATTAAGCGGTAAAAATGTGCTAAATCTAAAAATAAAAAAAAAATAGAATTCTTATTTTTTTGTTTTCGCGGTATGCATTCTATTTTTTTTTTTTTTTATTATCATGACATTCCAGATTAAAAATTCATAAAAAAGATCTCGGTTCAGCAAAAGTTCTATATAAATTCTTAGTCTATTTATTTTCTATTTATTTCTTCAAAATTATGAGAAAAGTAATGATTTTATATTCATTTATGAGTTTAGACTAAAATAAGGTGCTAACATGAACTAATCATAGAATACGTTTTTTTCCTGTCATTCATTTTTCTGATAACTAATTCCTTATTTTACATTTTTAGAGAGAATTTAAATACTTAGTATGTCTAAACTAAATTTATAGGAACTTCTGTTTTTCATGAGAAACAAATAAAGGGAATGTTAGAACTATGAATGAAGAGTAGCTTCAGATTCTGGATAACATCTGATATAGCTCGTTTTAACATACTTAAAAACTTCAAGGTAATCAAAATATCACAAAAATCGGTGGTCGCACAAAACTTCAGTTGAAGGATATTGAAAACGAAGATTAGAATATTAAAAATAGAAGATAACAGAAGAATGGAAATTTTCAAGTTTAGAAGCATATATTATCACATCTTTGCATGATAAAGTTTTGGAATTCCTTTCTTTGCTCTTTTAAAAAATTTAAAAAGCAAGCGAAAGAACACTTACAAGAATTAGTTACAAATAGTTCAATATTTCCAATACAAAACATACTATATTAAATATTTTTAAGACACATCAATCTTGTGAAAATCCAAACGCATTCATGCCATTTAGAGCACGAACAAACTTATTGACTAAGAGAAAATGCTTTTAAAATTACAATTAATAACTAACTCAAGTCAAAAAGTACACATGACAGAAAAGTAATATTTCAGAAATTTTCAAACGAAAGATATCCTCTCTTTCAGGAATAATGTAATAACAAACACACTAAGGAAGCGAATAAATTTTAAAATATTTATTATTGAATCAGTTTCAAAGTACTCTGTTCAAAGACTATGGGCCGTTCCACAGACAGCATTAAGATAATGCTATTTTTAACATACTCAGCAGTACCGCCACCAGATATAGTGGATAACTGGCATGTACTCCAAGCTCTTAAGCCTTCATGAGTGTTCAGCAACTTTCAACTATTTATAGCAATCTAAAATTTCAATTCTTTTAAGTACAAGTCAACATGCAACATTACGAAAGGAAAAATTCTTTCACCAAACAAGATGTCTTACCTCAGACACTTCCGAAAAGGCTGTCACTTCCCATCATATCTGAAAACCAGTTAAATACTTTCATGCCTTCACAAAGAAAGAACTGAGAACTGGAAATCTCAAGTTTCTTTTACGCGAACCATCATTTGATTATAAATATTGTCCAAGTTAAACTACTTGAAACGCTATCGGCGACATCTAGTAATGTTTCACATGGCAAACAACTAATCTTTCTTTTTTAGTGATTTAGTGATTTTTTTCTTTTAAAATCAACCACTGCTGGGGATCATCAGTTACCAACCAAAATATGTTACTAAAAATTATCTAACAAAACAAAAATGTTCACAGGGTTCATGTTTGAACCCTTCGCTTAAAAAATGATGTTGAATTCACTTTTAAAACCATTCAACCATCGAAAGGTAACATCAGTAGATTTCGCTGATGATTATTTAATTTTGAAGAAGGGCTAATCACTCAGTATTTCAGAGCAAAATGTAAATAGTGCACTTAGTAGAATGCATACAGGATCCTCAAATAACAGCTTAAGAGTTCCAAATTGTAAAGTGAATCTTCAATCATTGTTGTTGGTTCCGCCACCGTGCGCTAGCAGCTGGAGTTTTGCTAAAGAGTGGTTTTCATCGGGAGCATTGGAAATCCAAAACCATGTAGGTTGGCAGCTCCTAAGATTACTTTCCTGTATTTTTCTAGAGATGTTACCAGCGAAAGTCCACTTTTACGCTGGGGCAGTTTGACTTAATCAATGCAGAGAATGATTCCAAGTACTAAACCTAGCAAAGGGGGTAAAAAAGTTCTTCCACGTGAACGGATAAAACATTTAATTGGCTTACGGATTTAAAAACAAGCACTCTATAAACTTTATGCCTTTGATAATGAGTCAACTATCTCGAAATATGTTCGGCGACACTCATTGGGAGTTAAATTCGCGTATTAGCATTGCATCTGGAGAAAACCGCTCAAAATACCAGGCCTCCACACTTTAGCCATCTACAGGGGCGTAGCCAGAAATTTTTCATGTGGGGGGGGGGGGTTACGACTACTGCAACTCACATATATGCATACATGTGTGTGATAAGAGAGTGAAGTATATACATTTTGTATGGCCAAAAATTCCTCATGGGGGGGTTATGACCCCTAACCCCCCCCCGTGGCTACGCCTCTGGCCATCTACCAATGTGGCGCTGAATAGTGGTAGATGGCTGATATGTAAAGGTCCAGAGTTTTGACCAATCGCGCGGCTGTCAATCAAAAAGTCTTCATTTTTTAGCGTTCTTTTCTCCATAAGTAAGATAAATATGCGTTAGAACACCTTAAAAAGTCCTCGTCCCCCCCCCCTGGGCAGACAGCCCTCGTGTGACTTTGCTATAGTAAAAAAACATTTGGGTTAAATTGGTGAAGTCGCTTGCTCAGAACGCATTCAGAAGGTAGCAGTAATTTCCTGTTGATCAAGGAATATGTTTGTGTATGTATATTTCATGGTGCCAACTCTATTGGGGGGGGGGGGGAGAATACAAAGCTACGAGGCTTTAAGAGTTATAATTCTCGCATAGGAAAAAAAAGATACCGTGTCTGTTTTACTTCAAAACACGTTGTCTGCTATTATTCTGTGCAGAAGTTTTTGTCCTGTGTATGGTTTATAAAGCAATGCAAACAACACCAACCTCGTGAATGAAATAATTAAAGCATTAATTAAACTATTCCAAAGATTTCTAAAGAAAATTAGCCAGCTGAATTTTCTAATATTTTCCAGAACAAAATTTTTACAGTAACAGTGATTTTTTTTTATGCTAGAGTCTATTAATGCTGAAAATGGGGAAATGCGCACTCTGTTGAAACGATTGCATAAAATAATACGCATAAAAAGTACTTATGGCAGGGCAGTGCCTGAAGTTTTTGCAGCCCTATGCAAGGTCAACATTTAGCGTCCCTATATTTAAAGGAAACTTTCTCTCAGTATAAAATAGTAAAATAAGAGCTTAAATTTTCATCATTATTTTACAACATTATACATGCTCTCCAAAAATAGAAACAACATATCGAAATTTCTTTATTTTTTACCAATACCTAAATAGATTATTTGGGCTGATTTGAAAGGTTTTCTCCTTAATTTTTTAATGTGTTTTTCCTACCACCTTAATGATGTCTCACACAGTGATATTCTTGTAAATATGTATCAGTATGCTGCACCCCTACTATTTAACGCAGGAATAATTTTATCTACCATAAAAACTTATAGACCAGTACACTGGTCTATTGTATTTACAAAGCAGAGAAGTTAAAACCAATTTTTTGCACCTACGGTTCATTTCAAAATGTATAATTCAGAAAGAAGTTGAAAATTCAGATATTCAAACTTTATCGACAGATGTAAGACGAGGACTATTGGCTAAAGGAATTTATTGAAATCTTGAGAAATATCTGAGTTGATCGGATGGCTGAATTATGATGATCTAGCATTCTGGCCTATTGCGCAGCTATCAATCTAACGGTCTGGAGTTTAGGGGCTGTTTTCTCCAGATATAACGTGAAGCAGCATACCCAAAGCACCCCCTAAGCAGATGCCCTTCGTGTTGGCTTGCTATAGCACTCAAACACAAAACACGCTGTTGGTCGAAATGAAGGTGATACATAGAAAGAAGTTAGACTTTTTTGTGGCCTTGTGCGGTTGCAACCTTTGCACGCCTCAAAGCAGGGCACTGCTTATACACAGAACGCACGTTTCGGATCATGCAAAAATGTTCACCCTTCGTCAGTTTCAAAAGTTCCCTCCATCCACATGAGCAGTTCTCGTTCTTTTTTTTTTCTCCTCGTCTAAACAAGTTTTCTGTTGAGTGCTTCTTTTTTTAACCTTTCGAATGTTAAAGTGTTAGATTAGATATGAGATACGTTAGTACGATTCTGCCATTTCTGTGTTCTACCAGGAAAACAATTGCGTAAATAAGAAGTAACGGTTTGTATTCAAAATTTAAATGTAAATAGAAAACATTAAACAATAAACATAGGTCAGAACGGTTTATCTATTTATTTATTTATTTATTTATTCATTTATTTATTGATAGTTAAAATTCAATAAATCACGTAGGTATGGATTTTTTATAAACTGTATAATCCTGAAAAAATAATAAATGTTATTTTTTTTCTATAGAAGTTGAAATTCAATACAAGTGTGCACTTTCGATATTAAATCAATTTAGTTACATAAAACCGCTAATTATTAGATTATCGCTAAAGTAACTATCTTTTTGAACATGCATAATATAATCGAAAGCATTAATTTACTTTTCGTTCAAATGCAGAGTGCTGTTATCCATTAATAATATTTATTATGACGTTCAACGACAAATTTTCATCAAAACATGTTAAAAGGTAACAAGATAATTCTCAGTTGAGGATTTTATTACCAAGGTCTCCAAATAAAATAAAAAAGTTATAATTGCAAATATTTTCTGGAACAAAATTTTTACTGTAACAATGCATCTTTTTTTTTTTTAATTTGTTAGTCCATTAATGCCAGAAATATGTTTTCGATACGAAATTAACTGACAGGGCATCATTAAAAACAAGATTCATATTCTGGTTTTAGTTTAAAAAGAAAAAATGAAAGCAAACTGTTCTTTAAAAAGTGGAAATGCAATTAGCCTTTAGCAAATAATTCATTATTTATGAGTTCAAGTAATTTTATACGCTGCATTTACCTGAAAAACTATGCATGTTTCAAACAAAGTTGATTAAAAAAAATACGAAAATTAATTTATCATCACTTAATATTTTCCGACAAATATAGCTGCTTAATTTGATTATATCTTTAAAAATATGCATGATTAAATGACATAAACGAAAATCTTTCAATAAAATACGATTTTCTTTTTCCATAGCTTAAAAATTTTTTTTTTATGTTTTCAATAATTTAATACATCGGTATTAAATAACAAACTTTTGCTAGGCTATTAAATTTTTACGAGACTGCAAATTACATCAAACACTTAAGCATGAAATTATCTGCATCCAAATTAATTTACGGTTATTTATCTCATCAGTTAATAATTAGAGTTATTTTATTTTTGAATGACTCTCGTTTCCATTATCTCCCTGTTATGAAAATTTGAAATAAATTAGATACAAAATTTAAGAATCCTGAACTGCGATTAGCTGGAAATTTAAAAAGTATATTGCGAAAAAAAAGCATAATTCTGATCAGTGAAGGTGTACTTGCTTTGCAACAGAAGTGACTTAATTACTTTCAGCTTTACGTGAGCGTTTAAAAAATTTTAAACCGAGGATAATTTTATAGAACCACAATCATTATGTAATTGAGTAATACCTGTCAAACCAAACTGACGCCTCTTAATAATTTAAATTGCTTTGCTTAAGTAATTCCCAGATTATGCTTATTAATATGGGTATTTCATGACAAAAAGAATGTATTTAAAAAACTATATCTTAAAGTGGCATTTTTTCGGTCACTTTTTAAATAGAATTTATGCGTGCGAATTGGGCATTGTAGCGGAGAAATTTATGTCTTTCTACTAAATTAACTCAGGAAATTTGTTGAATGAATTCGAGTATTTTATTCGCCGAATAAATTCTTACTCTTTTTCTTGATTTTTGTTTCAAGTTATCATGAGAGAGTGTTGATTTTTTCGTGGTAAAAGGATGACAGAATTAACTCTGAAAAGATGTCCATTAAATAATCTAATTCCTCTCATTGCTTGCTGAGTATTTCTAACAAAATTTAAAAGTGTTAATGTTTTTTTTTCCTTTTCCGTCGGAATCGGCTACGTAAGGTTTTATGTTCTAAAATATTTTTTGTAGAGAAGTTAGACCAGATTACATCCCATATAAAACATCTTTATGCGAAAGGAAGTCTTAAAACTCATTTTCTATGATAAAAATGTCAATCGATTTTTATTCTTTCAGTCATTGCATTTTATTAATTTAACATAAGTAGGATTTTATCGTACATGAAGAAAGTGAGCAAGCTGGGAGTTACTTTTCGCTACGTAAACAACTTTTTGATATCAAGTAGAATAAAAGTGCGAATATTAAAACTGTCTTAGTAGATAAGAAAGTGATGTAAATAGGAAATTTTAACCCATTTATGCCTAGCGTTCCTTTTTTGGGACGGCATTTTCGCTATCAGTCCAAAACGTTATTTATTTTTCCTACCCTGTATTTACGAATATTGAACCTCAAATCCTCAAAATATTTTAACATGAGCAAAAAGGATATTGACATTTCAATTTTTATACATAATGATTTTAAAAGAAACCATCTCTTGTTCAAGAAGCTGACATCAGAAATTTATCTATTATCGCTGGTAATGGCAAAAATCTAAGAAAGTCGCAAAAATATCTGGGCACAAATGGGTTAATAATATTTGTCTTTTGTAACTTAAATAATTCGTTTTAAAGGCAAATGTATTATTAGTTTGCTTTTTCGATAAGAACACAAACTTCTGAATTACTTAAACCACAATGTTCAGCAAAATAAAAGATTTTCTGAAATTTTAATTAATATTAGTCTGTGTCCGGAGGAGCGCGCAATTCCTCTGTCCCCCTAACAGCAAAGATGACTAAAAAATGTTCGCTGTGACGTTACAGGGGTTACAGTTCTAATAGGACTGTCACAAATTAGTCACATTGTGATATGTGAGTGACTCTCCTGTGTTGACACTGGGACTCGTTATTTATGACCACTCACCAGATGACGTCACTGTAAAGTCACTTGTGGCTGCTGTGTGACAGTTACTAAGTGACTCCACTGTGAAGTCACTGCGCGAATGCTTTGTGATTGCTGCTTGTTCAAACTTAAATGATCTCACAGTGGTCGTTTGTTGCGATTTTGTAAACAAACTTATTTTTGTTGACATATTTTTGTAATTCTATTTTTAAAACACTTAATGAGTAAATTCGAAAAAGAGAATAAGGAATGCATTAAAATCTCGCGGTCGTGAAGAGATCACTGTGATGGAATTAGTTGAATTTTTTAATTTTAAATACAAATTAATTCGTTTAAACAAAGAAATATTATTTTTAAAAAGCTCTTATTGTGAAATATATCAGAGTCTAGATTTGTAAACACCGTCTGTGTTTGTAACTTTATTTGGAAACGAAATGTACGTGCCTTGTAACTATATCGAAAACGAAATGTATCGAACCTTGCAAACTGCGATTAATATATAAACTGCGATAATATATCAGCTGCTGCCTTGTAAACTGCGATTAATATTTGTAAACACAGTCTGTGTTTGTAACTTTAGTTGGAAACGAAATGTACGTGCCTTGTAACTATATTGAAAACGAAATTATCGAACCTTGTAAACTGCGATTATATCGCATTTTATAAGTGTATCTCTGAACAGCAAAAGAAATGTTCGATAAATCAATAGCCCTTTTTTAACGAATAAAAAAATAAAACAATGTTCTCAGAAAATAATTTATAGAGAAAAAAAAGATTTTCAAAAATTTAATTTAAATTTATCTTTTATGTATGGCATTTTTCTCCCATTTATAAAGTACGCCAATACAATTTCACTTTTCAAAACTAACTTTTGCAATCATTTCACTTTTTATAGCTGCCGTAACAAAATTTGCACGAATTAGCACCTAGCATACTAGCCTACGAACCAGAAGATCGGACGTTCAAAACCAGACAGGTTCACCTATCTCCTGGAAGAGGTTTGGTGCTGGCATCTACCGTGAGTGACGAAAAATTATTTTTTTCCTATCGGGGTCACATCAAGGTTGCATTGGACTGCACTGCGGAGTCACATTGTGAAGTCTTTGCGGGCGAAGATAGGGACCGTATCGTGACCACGCAGCGCCGTCGCAGTGACTGTTTGTAACTCTATTGTGACTATTTAATAGTCAATTTTTAATAGCAGAGGACAATCGTGCTCGTTAGGACTGATACAGTCCAAACATTATAGACCAAATCATTGATTACCAGGTATGTATAAGCTTAAATGGCCTATGGTTCTTTACATCAGTAAAAAAACAACAATTAATACTCATTTTCAGTCAAGATATGACAGCCTGGAGTTATCTTCATTCGCAGTCACAAAACGTTAAAATTTAAGGATCTGTATTATGTGTGATGCTAAAGCTACAGCTATAAATACAGCAGCATTAAACATCCAAAATGTTTTAAAGTGGCAGTGAGTTAACTTTCTTTTAGTTTGGTATCTCAGTATTTTCTTTTATCCGTGACAACGTATTCAATTTTTGCAGTAAATTAAAATGGGGAAGACTTTTTTGTACGGTAAAATTTCAGTAATTTTAGTTCTCTGCAGCATGTTTGCGTTGACTTCAGATATTCTTTTCCTCCCGTGCAAAGAATGGGTACGCAGCTAATTTAGATCAAAACTTACAGGTTACAAATTAAAATCAATCCGTACATTTTCTTACATTTAAATCGGTTAAATTAATACCACTAATCCTCCATTACATGCCACATGAAATGTACGTTTTTAACCAAACAGTCGTATATAGCTAATTGGATTTATTTTAGCGCCAAATTTGGTGGTATACAGCCAAACTTCAAAATCATTTGGCGCGGTCAGATAATCGTCAATAGTTACGCAATAAACACTTGCTTAAAGAAAATGATTATTTTTATTATTCATTTCACTTACACAATGTCACGTATAATTCTGCAGAAATATCAACACATACTCGTTATATGCCGAGTTTTTATGTGCCCTCTACTACTCTTCAATCTTAAGTAGCAGTGCTTTATCATTTGATTTAGATTTAATTTAATTTAAGAGCTAAATTGGTTCAATACAATATAAAAAGAATCCAAAAGATTGAAAAGAACTGAGTTCTAATGGCCCATAAGACTGACCCTTTTATCAAAAAGACATAACATGCCAGCCAATTACGCATTTTCCACATTCCGATGTCAAGCTCTGACACAATTTGAAGAGAGCTCTAGAAAAATAAGAAATATAACAAACGGATTAAAGTAAGACTAAAAGTAACGTTTTTAATTTAGATTTCAGCGTAATTCTCCTAAATTTGTCTTTTCAGAAAATTATAAACTAATTTAACGACTTGGACATGTATATACAGGAAACGCAAAAAGAGAAAACGTAAAAAAAAAAATAATAAATTCAGAGTTACGTGCTTTTTTTTTCTTTCTTTCGAAATCTCTGTAAATGAAAGCGATAAAAAAAATTATGAAGTGAAAAATTACTATATGTAAAAAAAAAATTAATAAACTAAAAAGAACGCTTTCGAAATTGATTATACGATCTTCTTCACTAATCGAAAGTTCTCGTCAAATTCCATTGCCTTTAATAAGCTATAAACCTTTCCGCAATTAATAAAATGCCATCCAATTTAAATTATTAATAAAATGGAGATATTCAGATGAACTTTCCCTATTGGTCAGATTTCTGAAGTGTGTGATTAATTGCGCCCAAATACCTCACTGAATTCATTTTTAGATATAACAGCAGAGCATTTTTTTTTCTAATTTAATTTCTATCAATTATGCGTAGCAGTCTACCAAACTCAATACATATTTATTTTAATAATGTTTGTAAGCTACAGACTTCAAAATAACAAATCTATGAAAATTCTAAGACCCGCAAAACAGTAAATATCTAAAACAATTGTTGCTATAAAATTTTCAATCTAAATTATTAAAAAGCGAACATTATCAGAACTGGAAATTCGTTTGTTTATGTTCAAATTGCATATATATTACTCTCGAATAGAGTAAAATTTAAATATAATTGCAATAAATCTTTTTAAAACTTTACGACTAGTCAAAATGTATATAAAATTACAAACAGCACATTCTAACTTTTATTCTTTAATTACTTGGCACTGAATACTATTATCAGAAATTACTCAAGTTCATTATAATCTCTCTTTTAACTTTTCAGTGTGGTGAGACTTAAAATTGAACGTACACTGAAATCAAGTCTCGGTGTTTAACAGTATCCAAGTGTATTGCAGATAAACTAAAAGACACAGGATTTTTGACTTCAAAAGCTGTGTACTTAAAATATTTTATAAAGGAGAATACATAACTTACCC
Source organism: Cheiracanthium punctorium (assembly GCA_038373885.1). Taxonomy (NCBI): domain Eukaryota; kingdom Metazoa; phylum Arthropoda; class Arachnida; order Araneae; family Cheiracanthiidae; genus Cheiracanthium; species Cheiracanthium punctorium. Next base: position 22,159 of record JAWZYV010014723.1, on the reverse strand, counting down.
AATCGGGTAATTTCTTTCCCTGTGAAGTCCAAAATTTACAAAAACACTTGAGTCGCAAATGTTCACAAAACAATCTCAAATTACATCGCTTGTAGGGAGATTCGTAACAAACGGTGATGGCAATTGCCTTGACAAGAACCTATTTGGGATTGCAAAGAAGGAATACTGACATCGCCATCTTGTCCTTCTTTTCCTCGAACACGTTCTTTTTCAACTTAGTAGATATTATAGATTGTAGAGTTTAAACCCATTTTATCAAAAATTGTTAGCTTTTTGTTGTTGTTGTTGTTGTTGCAGTTTTAATAGTCTCAACTCTGTGGCGTGATCAGGATTTTCCCAAAGGTTGATTGCTTCTGCAAAGAAGCAGCGGCAGCGGTTTCTGTCATCTTACAGTATTTTTCCTCTACATTAGTTTTTGAATGTTCCATCATCATGAAGCAATATGAGTGAAATGGTCAAATATAAGTTAAAGGAGAAATTAAACACTTCTTTTATCTGTTTAGCCTTTTGTAGCTTAAGGGGACAGCCTACTTTTAAAATGCCCCAAAAATTGATTTTGAGATTTTTATCTCATTAAATAGCTTACTTTATTCTAAAAAGATTGATACCAACCATTTTTCTGTATGACAATTATTTATCGAGATAAAAAGGAAAATGTAAACGCAAGTTGGGCAGCATGCTGTAGAAGCAGCAACTAATGTTGACACTAAAAGCATAAAAGAGGCAGAAAAGAAATGTACAGAATTTAATTTAGAAACTCGAAGAGCCAGAAAAATGCTCAACAGTTCTCAGTTTGAGGCAATAAAAGAAAACCAAGGCAATGTGCATGAAAGCGGAAAATTTTAAATCGAAAAGTTCATAAAGTGAAATAAAATCAAATTTTTATGTTGCATAGTAAAAAAATATATACATGGATATAATTATTAAAATAACTTCAAATAATGTACTTTACCAATATTCGTGCCTTTATATCCTAAAAATGTATCTTTTGTTAAGGTATGTACATATTTTTTCATATTTACAATTGTCGAGCTTTTCTTTAGATTGATGTTTCTTAAGCCATATTAAAACATATTTTGGGTTAATCATTTTAAATACTCAGTAAAATTATTTTTAAATAGTAAATGTTTCAATAGAAAATGTCTTTTTTTTTTAAATTAAATTTATGTTCCAAAACTACAATTTGAACTTTAATTTGCGTTTTCTCAAAACACTGTTTTTCAAGTTTGCGCGCATGATATTTTAAAAACTATTTAAGATATCAACTTGAAATTTTTCTCAGGCATTTATTTTAATATAATGAACAAAATGAACTAAAATGAAATGGTAGTGTTTCATAGAAAAAAAGTTATGATTGTAAAACTATCAAAATTTTTATGATAATTTAAACTTTTAGATTAAATATTATTTTAAAATTTAAATTATGAAAATAATTAAACCATTTTAGTTTAGATTGTTAATTATAATGTTTTGTTTAATTTAAAAAATAATTATGAGGATCAAAGGAATTCTAATTGAGATATCTTGCGCGCAGTGGAAAAGTACCCTTGAATTGTTTTTACAATATTGTGTGGTAAAATAATATTTTTTAAATTATCACCTTTATAATAAACTACAATAATATTTTTAATCAATAGAGTAATGTCATAGTAGTTAACTGAAAAAAAATTGTGTTTCTGCATGCATTCATTTTTTTTTTTTAATTATGAAAGTTGAACTAAAATTTCTACATTTTCCCATTCTTAAAAGTAGGCTGTCCCCTTAAAAAAATAAACTCTAATCTTTCGCACTTCTCTAAGACAGTTATAGAATTAATCAACATGCTTTACAAGATTCATACGGCACCATAATGTATAAAATAAATTTTGTAAAAATTAAACTTCACGCTTTTCTGGAAGCAGCAGATGAGAGCGTTTTCAGTGTGAAGTTTTCGAATATAATCTTTTTTTATTAGGGATATCTCTTTATCTCTTTTTTACAAACATAAATGAACATCTTGGTACTGTATGGAATATAAAGTTCACTTTTCTTGGACAAGAAAAGTTTATTTCATTTTAAAAAGATTTCTTTTTCTATCTACATTTTTTGCAGTCAACGGAATATGACTCGTGTTAAATATTTAGATTTTGAAAGACTACACGGAAACTGTAAAATCTCGTTATTTTACTAGGGTTTCATAGTGAAATTTATAAGCATCTCGTAAAGAAAAATCTCGATGATTTTGTTATAAATTACATTCGTCAATAATTTGTTAATTGGTTTCAATTCTGTTTTTGTTTGTCTATAAAAACGTAGAAAACTTTCAAAGACTTATGTGCGTATTATTTTTAAGATGTGTACTTGTACATATTTTAATAATCCAAATTTGTAACAAAAGAAAATTTTTATTAAAAGATAAAAATATTTAAAACTTAATTAGTTTTATCTCCTTTAATTATTAATTACATTTTATGCGTGCAAGGTAACACGCATAAAAGGTACTTATCAATGTGTACAAGTGTGCTGATGAAGATCGAAATTTTTTTTTGATCGAAATACAAGTTTAAAGAGAAATTAAACGCCTCTTTTCTTACACATGCCGCTGTTCAGCCTTTCTGTAGCTATTTTTAGCTGCATTTACCTGTAGCTAAACTCATAGACTTTTGCCTGTAGCTGCACGTATACACTTCGATAAGTACTTTTTATGTCTTTTTTTTTCAAAGTTTCAATTATTTTAATCCAAAGTTCTCTTATTAGCTGATCGAAATCTTTTCGGTCAAAACGCGTGTACAGTTTGATAAATACCTTTTATGTGTGTTATTTTACAGTTATTTTAATCCAAATTTCTCTTATTAGCTGATCGGAAAAGAAATCGTTCTTCTTATGATTTATCATTACTTATCTTTACACCCATTCCATATAAGCTCGAATAGTTTGTTCGTACAAGGTATTGTATTATATTCGAATAGCTCGAATATAATACAATACCTTGTACGCGCATTCGGTTTTTATAGACATATTCATATTTTTTTATAAAACCACTAGCCGATAAAGCCCGTTCTGGAGGCAATTATGACGGGTGCTAGAAAAAAAAATTAGCAAAAGATCGTAGTCTAGCAGTCTACACTCAATACATTTAATCTTCGTTCTGTTCAAATAAAGTTTCGATAATATTATCGATACGAAATAGAATTTTCCCCCCTCAAGTCGTTAAATTAAGTCTAAATTCAATAATATATCAATCATGTTCAATATATCGATTCAATCATGCAAACTAAAATCTGGATACTTTACGAAAACTATTACAAATGTACTGAATTTAAAAAAAAGTAAAATCAAATTTGCAAATAAAACTATTGAAAGTTCGATTGATTCTAAGCAATAGTTTTAGGTTGGAATTATTTTAAATATAGAAAGTGAAAATCAGCATTTTCAGCATATTTTACTTTTTACTATCCAAAAGGTAAAAATACGTTCAAACAAGAAAAAAAAACATTCGATGTATATGGAGAAATTGTATTGACACTGGTTTCCAAAATTTGTATGTGGCACTTTTTATGTTGAATATGCATCACGTCCTGGCCAGTTGAAGCTGGTAAGACACAATCGAGATCTTAATTGATGCAAACCAGCAAATAACAACTCGTGATATCGCTGAGAGATTGAATTTATTTAATTCGATTGTTATGATCATTTTGAACACTTAATTTTAATCTCAAGGCTCGACAAATGGGTACCTCGTGTTCTTAAAAAACGAGATAAATTTCCAAATAACCCAATGTGACTTAAATCGGGCAGATTTTAACTCTTTTATCAAAATATAAAAATCCTCTGAAGTAAAAACGGAAAATCAAGGAATGGGTGAATTTTCATATTTTTTTCTATCTTTTGCATGAGTTTTTAGTATTACAAGAAGATCGCACCAATGGTGAAAATTTTATTACTTTTTTCGTGTATAATATTTTTTGTGTAAAGACGGGGAACTCTTTACTTTGGAGTGGTAGAACCGGGAGCATTTCAGAGTCAGTGAGCAAATAATCAACGAACTATATTTTAGAAATTGGTTGTTATTGTTGTAGTTTTAACTTTGAAGACTCGTGCATTTTAATTTTATTTCAGGTACTTTGCTAAGGCTATGTATTTTTATGTACTTCATGAAAATTAAATTTACTGAACACTAGAATGTAATGAAAATTAAATTTACCGTATTACTGGATAAATGTTCAATATTTTAATAAATTTTTCATCCATGAAAAACAAGCATTGTATTAAAATATATTTTATACGAATTCAAAATTGCACTTCAATAATAAATGTTATGATCGTGTATTCGATGAGTAGGGAAGTGTAGAATATTTTATGTTTCTTATGTTTACTCTGTACTTCAAATGGCAACTTTGATGATGATTTATTGTTTTGGGTCAGAACATAAATAGAATATGTACTAAATATATTTTACGTTTCCCAAACATACAGTTGTTTGTGACTTCTTTGGGTATTTTCCTGTACTATTCTTTTGTCTTCATATCATTTTTCAGAAGACTATGGATTTCTTATTTTATGAAATTGATAGATTGCTGTGTTAAAATGGCATGTGTCCAGTTTTGTTCCATTCATCTTCCTAGAATTCTGTTCACAAAATTGTAAAAAGGGATCTATATTTTTTGCTAAATAGTAGATAAAGTTAATTAAAGCTATCTTGGGAAAATATTTTAACAAAAAATTATTGATAAGTAAATGGCATATATATCATTCTTGCAATTTTTTTAGCACTAGAGTGTTATTTTGTTCGCGCCGGTTTTTTTCTGTTGACGTACTTTAGTGTACATATTTTTGTGGACCAATTTGCGTCAGCACGTTTTCGTACGTTTTGGGAAGGGGAGAGTAAATTTTTGAAAGTCCCAAAGGTTTGCAATTTCTGATGATTTATCGCCATGCTTGGCGCCACAAAATAAGTTTCCAAAGCTGAATCTAGGTTGGAGATATCTTCTACATTTGGCGAGAAACTGGCAAACGCTACAGTTTAATTAGAAAGGAGAAGTCTAGTTAGAATATGCCTGGCGGAAATTATAAAGAGTTTTATGGAACAGGGGAGACAAATGCGATACACTCATGGATTACGATACACTTTCCCAACAGTATTTATAAAAGTGGAGTATAGTTAGAATATTCCTGACGAAGAACCGCTTTATTAGGCGTTTTTAATATATACAGGCTGTCCGAAATAAAACGACCCTATTTTAAAGTCCTCTACATACGAAGCTGTTGTTGATAAAGTTATGAAATTTTGTATAGGACATAGTCAAAGGTATGGGAATTTGTTTGAGCGAATAAAAATAATTAATTCGGGGCGTTTTAAGGAATTACACACTTAGGGCTGGTCCCGGTCCCCAGGCCTCAATCTTTTGGTTTTTGGGGAGTTTGAAACAATTGGTAAGTCGTGATAATCCAAGAGCTTTGCCCGATCTTAAAGACAGCATTTCACAACATGTTCGTATCAATTCCCCAAACACACTACGGTCAGCTGTGAACCACGCTCTCTTAAAATCCCAGATACTAGATGACAATGATGGCCAGATACTAGATGACATGTTGAACATGCTTTGCTGTAATAATGCTTGTAAACTATCATAAATGTATGCTAAATGTGTAATTCACTAAAAATATCTCCCCTAGTGGCGAACATTAACTATTTTTTTAATTATTATTAACTCAAACAAACTCCTATAACTTCATTAAATTCACAAAATTTCATAACTTTCTTAACAATAGTTTCGCCTGTAGACAACTTTAAAATAGAGTCGTTTAATCCCGGACATCCTGTATTACCATTCTGAAGAAGTTTTTTATGGAACAAGACAAACACGGTACACGCACACATTATATGCACATTCCGAACAGTGTTTATAAAGGGGAAGTGTAGTTAGAATACGATTAGTGAAGATTGTAAAACAATTTTAGTAGGCGATTTCAATGTAGATTTCGATTTCAGAGAAATGTTTTATGGCGCTGGAAAGAGAAACTGAAGATTCCCAAAAGTCTGATAAATTCATTTTTAAACAGCATTTACATTTGTTTTTCTCAAATCTTTTTGAATTTTCCATCTATTTTGCAATTTGAAGACAATGCCTATATCAAATTTGTAAAGAATTAATTTTCGGCAGAGCTAAATAACAGCTTTTCTGACTTATGAATATATGAAGCGCAAGAGTGTATTTTTCCGATAATTATAATAATTAAATGCAGTTGTGAAAAACTTTAATTAGAAAAAAATGTAAAACATTTTAATTGTAAATGACGTTAAAAAATTACTCCTGGAACAATAAACTACGATAATTTTCGTACTATTGAGGGAAAAAAAATAAACCTGCATTTTAAAGATTAAAAAAAAAACTGAAACACCATCTTGTTTGTTGTTCAGATGAATTCTCTAATTTCATAAATCCAATTATGGGATGGAAACATTCGATGCCACATTTAGGACATAAATTTAATCTTGCCATATTACATTATCGGTTCTTTCTACGTCCGCTTTTTTCACCTAAATCCAGTTTGCTAAGCTGAAAATATAGATTTCTTCCTTATTTTAATGCATATTTATGGCGATTTAATACATTAGTTTGTAGTTAGAAATCTATACAGGGTGTCACAAGAAGGTGGTAACACACTTTAATTCTGTATCTCTTAGAAATAAGTGGGAAATTTAAATTTAAAAATTGTTCAAAATAAGATACGAAAAAGGGCTACGCTAAAAAATAAAATCTTCCCTTTAACTTTCAAACACGAATGAAATTAAAGTAACCAAGCCGCAATTGAATAATTTTGAAAGCTGGTGCACTGCTTCAAAATAAAAAAATGCCAAAATAAGCACCAACTGAGAAGGATGAGAAACTCACTCCAAATTACAAACTGACGTAATAAAATCTATTATTAGCTCAAGTGTCTCCAGTGAAACAGCTAGAGAAAAGCTATTGCATGCCCTGAAAAGCGAAATACAAATTTTGGAAGGCGATATAAGGAAATGAGAACAGAAATAAAAGTTAAAATGCTTGATTTTAAATGGAATAAATTTAAGAAATTGAAAACAAACGATTCTGAATATCAAATAAGCGATTTACATCACAAAGACTGTATATTTTGGAGCAGATTGCACTACAAGTCAAATTTTTTAAAAGCATTTTATTTCAGTTCAATGAATAAACTGTGGAGCAAATTAAAATACTCGCCATTCCTGTGATTCGACATTTCTGGAAAGAACATTTAAAAAACATAAGTTCGTAAGTTTATTACATCAATTCATCACATTGAAGGAATGTTAATACACTGAGAGATGGTTCTATGTCTGGCAATTTTTAATTTTTATTTCTTTAAAGCTAGTTAAACTGTAATTTTCTTTCGACGCATCACAAAATGTAGTTAAATGTGCCATGAAAAGCAGATAGCATTAAATGACAATTAGTCCAAGTCCTAAAAGTTTTGGTCATTAATAAATTTTCACTCGTTGAATTCTTGCTATAATTGAACTCTGTTTTAGACATCAATTATTAGTCCGACATTTTTATGTTTCATTGAAGATCTTTGAAGAAAATTCGCACTTTTTCCCTGACTCGATATTTAACTGTATTATTTTTTAAAATATTTTATGGAATAGCCATTTAATCCACCTAATTTACTTCATTTTAAAAAAATAGTTCCACGTTTCGAAAAGGATTTAATGATTTTTAAACACATTTGTCTCTCCTATGGGTCATTATTTTACTATTATTCTTTTAAAAATTTAATAGTTGTTTCATTGAATTATTTCTATGTAGTTAAATAGGTAATGGGTTTTATGTCTATGTAAAATATAAACGTTACTATTTTAGCTTTTTAATTTGTCATTTTGTATAATGCATCTGACATGTAGATAGTTATGTTAGCTGCCAAATGGTGCAACTTCAATTTGTCGAGAAAGTAAATTTATAATTTACAGCTCCTCAGAAATTTGAAATTTTTATTACGGAGATAATTTATGAGTTGAAAATAACGTCAGGGTGTAAACTTTTACTTATTTATTACATATAAAATCTTTTCTAATCACACCACAATGCCTCAAATGCACAAAATTTGAGACTTAAACAATTAATCATGCAACTCCATTTGCTGTAACAACACTGCTGTCTGTATACAGTACACCACATTATAACACGGGTTCATATAAGATTGATTTGTATAACACCGCGGAAAAATTGTGAACTTTTTTTTATAACACGTTATAAAAGATTCGTACAACATGGTGAAAGAACGAGATTGGTGTTTCTTCATTACCTGTTAACACTGCTGATGCTTATCGTGTGTGACTCATACAACACGGATTCGTGTAACACGGAAAGCATTTACCATGTTATAAGGGGGTCTGCTGTATATATACGAAAAACATGGCTTAAATGCGTTGAAAATGAATCTGATAGTTTAAGAGCTATTTAAATTTCAACTTTAGAAGAAACAAACAAAACTGTACATGCAAACGTGAATTTTTAAGAATTTGTCTGGGGTATGTATAACTTAGTTATAGTTGATATAAAAATATACTATAAAAACATGTATTTTTATGTCTGGCATGTACTGTTGGACCTGTATTTGAAGTTTAGAATTTTATTACTTACATGGCTTTTTAAATTACCTATACCAGTATTTTTTTAACACTTGTTGTACATTTTAATGGAAAAAATACGCGCGTATGAAGTATGAAATGCTCATTTTAAAGTATTGGATACTTTCTTCAAAATTTTTAACTTAACTAGTTTTTTATCACTTTTTTCATTTTTTTATAGCATGAGTGCCCACTTTAGAAAGCAACCGTGCACTTGCATTTTTTCTTTTTTCAGAATATTAAAATTCTTACATAATACGAGTTCTACATAAAAAGAAAATTTTATTTTATCTTGCTTACAGAAATGTTAAATAAAAATAAATCTCTCAAATGTAATTGAAGATACAGTTTCTCTAAAGTGCTTTTTTGCATTTCCTTGGCTTCTTATGTAGAAATATTTGCGCTTCTTTAAGGTAGAAGTATTTTTATTAAACACTTGTATTTCGTTCATCGAAAAAATATATAATGTGTTTGATCTATAACGTAACCGTTTATTTTTATTTTATGTAGTAGGAAAGAGCACTCACTTCAGTTATTTAAAGTATTGCGCAAAGTCTATAAATGCGAATGGGTTTAACAGAAAACACGCATATTTGAATTTTTATCATTATGTATTATTCTTAAACATTGTCAGAGAAAGGATATGAACTTATGTAGATATGTTTTACATTTGCTTTAAATGGTTTGGAAAAAAAGTGTTTTGCATTTTTCATATATGTATCGCATTTAAGTACTACCAGTTGCATATTCTTTGATATCATTATAGAAACAAATAATAAATTGCAATACTTGATTATTTAAACATGCAATTGAATTACCTCTTTAGTTATATTAGAATGATTGTGACTAGAACGCTCGACAATTTTCAGATAAATGTGCTGATAAAATTATGTCTTTCATGCATTGATTAATTTATAGTAAAATTATAGAATTACGATTAAAACTTTTGCTAGCTTCAGTCCGATGGATAATTTGCAGAAAGCTAGAATTTATCGATAAAACTGTTTGGTTTTCCTGTCGATCCGAAAAACGATCCAGTTTAACGAACTTTCTACAAGATTCTTCAAACAGTTCGGTGAATGGTATCATAAAATCAAAAGAAACAAGAGTTACAAACAACATGCCTTTGCTGGACATCAAAGTAATCGTCTTTTACAAGGGCTGATCAAATGAAAAGGTACGAAACGACACGGTGGGTACAAATGTAGACTTTATTCAAAATATACACCATAGGCCTGAGCACAACCGGGGCCATCGCTATCGCTAAGCAACGGGCCTGCTTATGAGTTGCCATCGCTAAAAATAAGTTTATCATTGAGGCCTGTTTTCCTCAGTCACAGTATTCTATTTTATTATTCTAAGTATTATAAATATTATATTATTTTATTATTTTAAAACATATTTTTATACTTTTGTTGTACTAAAGAACTTTAGATGTAGGTAATCGTTTTGTGTATCTTGCGCCATTTTCTTTCATGAAAATTTATCCTAAAATTCGAACATTTTGCTCTGAATGTAAAGGTAAGTGAACGCTTATAATGTATTTAGAAATTCTAAAAATATGTATGTAAATCATGTTTAGTGAATAATTACTCGTGTGCTATTTATAAATAAATTATTTTAATCAGAAATCGTATTACTTGAGTAGTTTTTATTCTTGTAAATAAGCATGACGTTGTGATACTATTTAGACAATTTAATTTTGCCAGTTGAAAATATTATTATCAGTTATATATGCCTCGATTATGTGATTAAGACTTACATCTGGTACAGTGCAGAAATACAGTAAATTATAAATTATTGATTTTTGCCCGTTTATACAGAAACTTCAAATGTAGTTAATATTTTGTACAAGCGTTCATTATGCTTGCTCAATTCCAAAGTTCGATTGAGAAAGCGAAAAAAGAATAATATATACTATATGAAATGTATTTATTAATAATTAATTTAGGGATCGCGCTATAGAGCGTATTTTATCAATTTTCTTCAATATACAGGATATCCCGAAAACACTGAAATGCGCTTTAATACATCATTTGTTAAAGATTAATCTTGAATTGTTTAAAATAACGTAGGAAATACGACTACGTTCATGAAATATTCATTATAAAAATGTCTTTCTCATTTGTGTATTTAGTTATTTTAAAGTATATTAATATCCACTTGTGAAACTAAAATAAGCAATCGTGAATCGTGAGACTAAGCGCTACTTTGTTTTTCCTTCAAATTATATGCATATATTTTCTTTATGTAAATGTGTATCATAGCAAAAAATTAATCATGAGTTCGTACTTGAATTAGTAACACAATTACTACTTAAAACTACATTCAATAACGTTTGAAAGCACTGGGAAGCTTAAGAAATGCCTGATGTATACGTGAAGACTCGAGCATCCGTAGGCCTCTTTGGATGGCTCAGCAAAATAAACGCGCAGGCCCGTTACTAATTGCGAAGGCCCCGGCACAACGATCCCACTGATGAACAAGCCGCAGGATTCCTTGTTCCCAGAATTCCTGTCGCCGTGACGAGATCCAGTCCGTCACAGCGTCCTTGAGTACGTCGTCCGAGTTGAAGCGCTTCCCTTTCAGGTGTTCCTTTCAGTGGACCCAACACATGGAAATCGCAGGGCGACATGTCCGGACTGTAGGGCGGATGATCCAACGTCTCCCGCTTGAACTTGGCCAGTTCCATGTGTGTGACCCTGGAGACGTGTGGGCGCACGTTATCATGGAGCAGAACCACACCCTCCGTGAGCAGCCCCGGTCTTTTGTTCTTGATGAACCTGCGTAGGCGTTGGAGTGTATCACACTACACATCGGAGTTAAGGGTTTTTCTGTGCTCCAGGAATTCCACAAGTAACGGAACTCATACGGACTGCTACGTCGTTTCGTACCTTTTCATTTGATCACCCCTTATAACATATTACTTCTGACATCGGCTTTATAGCTGCTGGAAAATGTCATAACTCTTCTTTTTGAATCGCTTGAAGCAACATAGTTACGCGTTATTTTATGTGTATCGTTGTCATACATTGTTAGGAAAGCACCTCGTTAGAATGTTTCAAGGTTCAACACTCTCGAAGCCACTTAACCCTTTGAGGCGCAACCCTTTCCCAATGCTTAAAAAAAGGGCAACCGTTGCCATCGCTCGACTTAACTGCCAGCAAGATGGCGGACGATCGAAACGTTCATCGCGTGCCACAGACCTAGAGACCCTTTTTTGACGACGGCTGGCTGTACGCGGGCACAGCCAGCTGCGTCAAAAATGGGTCTCTAGATCTGTGCCACGCGGTGAACGTTTCGATCGTCCGCCATCTTGCTGGTCGTTAAGTCGAGCGATGGCAACGGCTGCCCTTTTTTCAGCATTGGGCAATCTATCCAGTTGTTCTCGCATTCTTCCATTTTTCAGCAGATGTCAGTGCTGCTAAAAATAATCGTGACAATTGTTTTTACGGAAAATGACGTGCTAAAATGTAAAGGATTCTCGTGGAGCTCTGTCGCCTGCAACTGTTTTTATAGAAATCAAATCTATTCTTTGTGACTGGTAACAGTCAAAACGTCAGAGTTTGGTGTTCCCAGAGCGGGAACACTGCGCGTTAAAGGGTTAAACTGATCGTAGTGCGCACATCTGCTAAGCTATCGCGTTTTGGATTCCAGGAGACATGTCTCGTGTGTGTGTGTGTGTGTGTGTGCATGAATCTAGTCAGCGTGTCTAAGTCGTATCCTAGTACCGCAGTATCCTAAGTATCCGTAAGATCCTAAGTACATCGTAACATCTTAAAAGTACAGTTTTTAAACATGGTACCATTCACCAAACTTTTCGGGTGCAAGCTTGAAATTTCTTGTCATTTTTACCAAATCCTTTTCCTTATAGCGTTTCTAACACTTTTCAGCAAAGCTAAAATTGCAATAACCTAGACCGTTTGTGATCCACTTTCCTTAAATATGCAGAAATCGCTGCAAAATTTACAATTTTCTATGGTTTATATACGGAGTTTTTTTTATAGAGCAAACTGTTTACAGATAAATTTTTACTTCATCGTCAGCGCAAAATGTCTCTCAGTACATCTCTCATTTTAAGTGAATTCTCAAAAAACCGAAATTCAGAAAATGACTTTTATAGCAAGCAGACGTCAAACAGTTCCAAACAAACTTCTGGATTTGCTTAGACAAGTTCAAAACCAATCTCCTTTTTGCATTTTGTAAAATGACATATACAAAACATAATGAACTATGCATTTCCATCCACTGCAATGTAGTCATGCCTCAGAGTACTGCTGGAAGTAAAATAAGGGATTTAGAAGCGCCCTACTTAAAAGAAGATCCAGTTTGTCGCTAAGAAAAGGGAGTGAAATGACAGCTGAGGATGTGTTTGTCGTGTTGGAAAACTGCACCGGCTATTTTAAAACATCTATCAGCCAGCATTTGCTTTTGTATTAATTTGTATTATGCTGCTTTCCTTTAATATGGACTTTTTCTTATGTATAGATTAAGATGCATGATGCATATAATTTGCATATATATTTATATTTCTCAAGCGTTTCACACGCGTTTTATCATTTTATTACGTAGAATACTTGAAAAAATTTTATTCTACTTAATAATACATATTTGTGCAATGATTTTTTATTTCCTAAAAAAAAACTATTTTAAATCATCAGAATTTTTTCATCGGCATGTGATTTTTTTACTTATTTTATTTATTTATTTATTGCCTTCATTCTACAGCAAATTCACATTCGGGTATGCAAATATGTTAATTAAATAGATTATTTTTAATTATATGCCATTTCTCGATACAAATTATTTTAGCTCAATAAATATATGACAAACACTAATAAAAATTACTTATTATAGAAAACATTTCCCAAAATAAAAAAAAACCTTTTTCTGTAGTTTGTACATCAATATAAGAAAACAAAATACAATCTTATTTACTTTTTTGTGGATATTATGACTTGAGATTTAATTCAATTATCAGAAATCTTAAATCTTTACTAGTGAACAAACTACTTTTCGCCAATAGAATAACAATTTTAATGTAACGTAATAATGATAAAACTCTTCCTATAAATGCTTTCTTTTATTGTTTAGTGCACATTCATTAAACTACTTTAAAATAGTAACATCATCAAGCTTCATGCAAACTAAATTAAAAGATCTTAGCTATCATTATGATTCCAATTCTTTCTTTTTTATAATACATTTAATTAAATTATATATATAAATTATAACCTTAACCAAGTAAATCTTAATGAGCCCATAGGGATGTGCGTGGAAAAAAAAGTAGTTCAAAAAATCATCACTAGTTGGCGTTTCACAACGTTTTAGTGCGAATAAAAGAGACAAATAATTATAGGGCACCACTTTAATTATGAACAGTCTCTCTATAAACAACACTCAAAAGGTGTATACAAAAAAAGTTTTTAAAAGATAAAAAAATTAAAACTTTGTAAAGTGACGCACATGAAAGCTATTTGTCAGGCTCTACAGTTGTTTCGATCGAAACAATTTTGATCTTCATCAGTGGCGATCCAAGTCTATTCACTGACTGAGAAAGTAACTGAAAAGAAAGTAAAAAGCCATGCAGAAAAAAGAAATAATAAAGAAGTAAGCTGGAAAAAGAAATACAAGTATTGGGTTAAAAGTGCGAACAAAAAATTATTGTAAATAGCGAAATGAACAAAAAATAAACAAAAACACTAAAATCACTGTTGTGTAAAAGATAAAATAATTAAAACTCTGGAAAATAACGCACATAAAATTTTCTTGTCAGGCTATACATCTGTTTCGATCTAAAAAATGTCGATCTTCATCTGTAGAGATCTAAGTCCATTCGCAGACTGGGAAAGGAATTGAAATTTTTGTTAACACTTTTCCCCTAATGCTTTGTATTACTATCTTTTCCTGTTGAAAGGCTGAAATTTTGAACACATGGGGACACATTTTACTAACCGTGAATTTTTCTGTACGGGGTAATTTTAAAGAGTTTCTTTTTGAAAATTAACGAGAGGACTTTTTTTCTTAACGTGGACTTTTTTTTTCTTATTTTATTTTGAACATTCTTTACATTGCCCATTTATCTTTAGTAGATAAAGATTTAAAACGTGCTACCCCCTTTTTTTGTGACACCCTGTATATTTTATTTACATATTTTCTTTTTGTACCATATTTTATGTATTTTCTCCATAAGTACCTTAAAAAAGCGAGCATAAATCCGCAGATCTATTCCCTTTAATTTCTGAAGAAAGCGTCCGGAAAAATAACCGTACATCTCTTGCTGGTGAATTTCTGTGTGTGAGTGTTTTCATGGAATCTTTACACATTATTCGAGACAATTACTTTGAAAACAGTGCTGTATGTCATTTGTGAAGTACAGTTCAAATATTTTCTTTACATTACGGCCTTAATGCAATGGATTAAAAGAAAATATACAATGGAACTACCAGCTCTCTTCGATCTGGAAGATATAAACTTATTATAGTTTGGTATCGTTCTTTTTCTTTCATTAACTTTCTGTTGATGTTTATAAGGCATTTGGGATTTTATGAGGCATAAAAATAAAAAAAAAAAACGTAACAGCAATGCAATCTAACCTTTTTTAAAATAGTTAGAGTTATTTTGTTTCTAAGATAACACAAATAAGAATTGTGAAACAGGATATAAATTACTATCTGTAAATTAAATGTTCACAAGTGGAAAGAAACTTTAACCCTTTATGATCCGACGGGACTTTAAAATCCGATCAGTGAAATTGCTTAATAGGACATAAATCCAAGCAAGGCCTTTCATTTCCTGCAGTTTAATATCTGATTTAATATTAGGTGTTTGTAATACGTAAACACATTACTTTACATGAGATATTTCTAATAGTACGTAAAAAAAAAGTTTCAAACTTATTTTTCGTAAAATAAATTAATTTGGGCATAAAGGGTTAAGATCAGATATTTACTAGACACATATACAAAGAAGGTTCTTTCATTAAACGAAAGTAAACAAGATTTACAGAATTTATTTGATTTTCTATGTTTTATTTAAATATCAAAGCGAGGGAGGAAAGGTATTTTTTAAATAAATTTTTTATCGCAAGCCAACTAGAATTTTTCAGTTCGCGAGATTCTATAAATCACATAGCTTCTCGCCTTCCCGGCTGATATATTCAACAGAATACCCCCCCCCCCCAACTGACAACTTCCTTTTAGTATAGAACTGATTTTACAACAAAATTCGTTTTGTAGGATTTTGAAAAAAATAACAACTTCTGGAATCTGGCAGCGATGATACGGAGACCAATAAAGATTGCTTATTTCTCCGATCTATCTCGGAACAAATAATTTTAAATAGGAAACAATTCTGTTGGATTTTCTGCAACATTGAAACAAAGGAAGCAATTTAACTTTTAGTTAGCTGGCTGCTTTGAAAAATCGAAAACTGACGTTTTTCGGGTTTTCGTTGCTGAGGCTTGAATCTTTTCAGTGATAGAAAATTCAAGATAAAGGAATTAAAATAAGGGAATTTTGATCTCTTTTTTTCCCCCTTAAACATTCAGCTTATACTACAGTGTTCACACAGTTTCAGCTGTATAAATAGTTATACATTTGGACAAAGCAACCTTAATTGCAGGATATCAGTTATCCATTTCAAGCTTTACATTTAAAAGTAGTTTCTCACTACTGCTACCGTTACCAAAAATGTAGATGTGTTGTGGAGTAAGTTTGAGGTCACTGTCTGCTGAGAATCTCGACAGCTCAGTAGGTTTAACCTTCCTACAATATTAAATAAAATGCTACGGTTTTACCTGTAAGCGTCTATTCGACCTATGTTGTATGTCACTCTTAAAAATTTGGAGTAACATTTCACCAAAACTTGGTGTAGAAAGTTATCGCCATAAGATTGTGAAACCTTGTTCTAACATTTGTTTCTCAGATTTAGCCATACTTTGGTGAAACACCAAATGTTGGAACAAGGTTTCACCATCTTACGGAGCCAATTTTTCTTGTACCATGTTTTGGTGAAGTGTTGAATCAAATTTTTAAGAGTGAGACTGAATATCTAGGCTTTAGAAATTATTTTCTATGAATTTCCTGTTAGATATTACCATTAACTATTACTGTAGCAAACATAATTTAATTATATCCTAGGCCCCCTCCCCCTGATTTTTTTTTTTTACACTTGCAGTTTTGTAAATAACAAACATCAAATAATCCAAATATTTTAATTATAATTTTCATTTATCACAATACTATTGAGAATATCAGTTATCATAAACAAGAAGTAAAATAGATTATTTGGCGGAGAAAGGCAAGGTTTATATTCGGATCACTCTCCTTGTATCTTCTTTGTTTAGGTTTTCTGATGCTGTCTGAAATAGCATCAGAAAAACAAAATATCAAAATATTTCATATTTTGCAGCTAGTGTGTTAGTTTTTCTTATTTATTGTCATTAGTATGCCTTGATCTGCTGTAATATTTCTATGAGTCTCAGTTGGTTATTTTCAAAGGCCTTCTATTAGGAGAAATAGCTTTTGGAAGCTTGTACTAGTTTCACCAAAATATATAAGTAACTCTCAAAATGTTTCCTTATTTTATTTCAATCTTATTATTTCCTCTTATTCATACTATTATTTCATTTTTCTTATGCCATTAAAACTTTTTTTAATTGTACTGCGCAAAATGGTTAAATCTTTATATCATCTTAAAACTTTTGTTTTTCCCATGTAATGTGTTAGGAACCACAGTTAAATTTTTGTTAGTATACAAGCATTTCTTATTCCTTAGGCAGGGACGTAGCCAAGAGGGAATATCGGGATATATCCCCCCCTCCGATATTTTTGGATTAGTGGTAACAAGATTAATGGAGTGCAGATATTCCGTCTATTTATACCATATAAGTTCATATCCCCACTCCCGCCCCGAAAAAAATTTCTGGCTACGCGCCTGTCCTTAGGTATACTTATACATTTCTCCCGATACACAATTAGCGAAGAAAATCGTCGAACTATTTTATCATTTTTGCCTGTAGTTTTATTTTTCTTCATTACATTTTTAAATAAATGAGATAGTGTGAAAACACATCGCATAAACGCTAATTTAAAATACTATCTGAAGTGAGTTTTGGAAAGTTCTGTTATCGATACGAAAAATGTCCACAGGAAGCCCTCTATAGCATACCACAATTATTGAATAGCATACTTTGGCAATTTTCAAAACACTACTTCCGCTGCGTACAATAATCCTTAAATGTTTTTTAGCAAGCTATTTTTATTTTTATCTATTGATTTATTTATTTTGAGACAAACTATATGTATATGTAGTCCTTGCTGTCAGCTCCATTGATTTCATGGGTTATATTTCCTCAAGATACAGAGAATAAAAATAAGGAAGAAATCAAAGAGAAGCATGAAAAGTTGCCATTTTTGAAGACGAATAAAAAATGGAACCATTGCGTATGATTTTAGTACTAAGAAACATCTACGATTATTCTACACTTCTGGTTTACTTGTTTTCACTTAGAATTTATATATCTTCATCATTAATACACTTCATTTTGAGATAGTTATGAAAATACTGAAGTTTTAAACTGCTTCCGCTGACACTGATAATGCGAACTAAAATAGGTTGAAGATAACTTACAAACATTAAAGAACTGTATTTTTATAAATGTTTTAAGCTCATTAGGCAACCTCAAAATTGTTCATAAATAACACGGGTATCTAATATCTTCTTATTTAATTAATGTCTCATTGATTTCATTAATGAAAATTCATCATTCACAAAAGTACAATTTCAAGCATCGTATCTCATTCTAGGCAGATGCATCTAACAAACTCTTTTTGAAACTGAAATTATCAGTAATTATTTTACTCCTCATTAATCCTGCACTCATAATGAGTTTCCCCTTTCATGTTCTTCTGAATTAATTGTAATTTCTTTGAGTCGACATTTTTAATTAATTGAAATATCTCCGCATATTCTCGGCGGTTACAGATTAGCATTTAGCGAAGTAACTTTCACGCCTTCGTCCAGCAGAAAGAATTAAAGACTGTCTGGGAGGTTTTTGGTTTCAAAAATACGTTTGCCTGAGGGTGCAAATTATCGTCATATTCATGGATTCATTAACTTTATCATCTGAGACAGGGGGAGGGAAGTTGTGATAGCAATAATTTGAGAGAAATGTGAAATCGAATGGTTATAGATTTCTTTCTAATTTTTCTTTGATTAGCACTTCAGAAGTAACGCACTGCTCTCCATGTGGATGAAAATTTATAATTAACATTTTAGTGTTATTTTGTTTACATGATTTTTCTGTCGACATATTTTTGTGGATCGGTTTAAGTCAACGAATTTTCGTTGCATTTTTCAATGTGTTGCCAGAGAGCGCGGGACAGGGAAGAATATATTTTATATGCATTGGTCTTTTAATTAAGAAATATCGTTACAGAAAGTAAAGCTTTAGAATATTTTTTACTCAATGTCCCACAAGCAGTTATGACTTACATGTATGTTATAAATAAAAACGAAAATGTGTCAGTGTGTTTGTCTATGTCACATATAAATCTACACCCTTGGACCGATCGGATGTTCATGTAAATAAATACGTATAAACACAAGTTAATTTAGTTGGATATTTTTTTTAATTCATTTCATGAAAGATACATGATTTTAGAATTTTAGATTGTCAAGTTTTGCCATTATGTATTTTTAAAAGAGGAAATTTATGATAGCATGGATTAAAGCACAATAAATCGCGTTATGAATTAATCACAATGTACGCGAATAAATATTTAATGTTTATTGAAATCAAAATGTTTGTTACAGTCATCAGTTTTCAATGGACGCCTTACAGACGACATAATATATATCCAGTATAAAAATATTATATATTCTACGCTAACAGTGGCGTAGCCAGGAATTTTTCATGGGGGCAGGTTACGACTACTGCAAGTAACATATATGTATAAGGGAGTGCGAAGGGATGCGTTATAAGGGAGTGAAGAATATACATTTTGTATGAAAAAACTCCTTTATGGGGGGGGTGACCTCCCTATCCCGCCCCCCTTGACTACGCCGATGTACGTAATATATCCCACGGTAGTTTCAACAAAAGAGACTATATGAAAATTTTTGTTGTGGCTGTTGTTGTTTGATTGTTCGATTGTTGAATTTAGGACAGAGCAGCAACAAACACTTCTTTCTATGGTAACTTTAAAGTTGAAAGTAAAAAATAAAATCTGACATACAACGGGTTCATGAATCAATGTTTAAGGATAGGAATCTTATATGTGGCTAAATCTCTGAAAACGATTTATAAATTCCAACACCAGAGGACTCTGATTAACGGAAGTGGCTAAACGAAAGTGCGTATGTGCGGCTGTATTTTGCAATCTACGAATATGAAAAATCTTAATCTAGCGAACTAATAGCGAACAAAGCACCAGATACCCTCAATCAAAATCTGTAAAGACACAATTACCGAGGTGACGGAATGTTGGTTTGGGCAGGACTCTCACTAGGTGGTCACACTGACCCGCAAGAGAACTCTGACTGGTGTGAGATATAGGGTTGAGATCCTAAATCCGTGTGCTCGCCCATATGCCGATGCAATTGGCAATGATTTCATTCTGATGGATGATAATGCCCGACGTCACCGAGCTGTGCTTGTTGAGGATTATCTTGAGAGTCAAGGTTTGGAGCGAATGGAATGGCCAGCTCAATCTCCAGACCTTAATCCGAAACATGTTTGGGACTACCTTGGCAGACACGTGGCTGCTTCAAGCCCTCCTCCAAGATCGTTGCATGAGCTGCAACAAGGACTAATTCGTGCGTGGTCTTCGCTCCCTATTGAGGTGTCCGACAACTTAATTAGCAGCATGAAGAATCTATGCGGCCAGTACATTGCAGTTAGGGGTGGACACATTCCTTATTAGAACTCATTTTTGTAATGTTTCCTTCACATGTTTCCACAAAAAGCTTTGATAAACTGTTTTCTCCAAAAGTGGACTTTTCTACCAAAAGTGTTCTTTTGCTTTTACACTATGTTTGTGTTGAATTTATGTAAAATTCTATGTCGTACTCAATAAATAACTATTTAGTGCTCCGTTAGTCCAAATTTTTTGCTTCTATGTTCATTTGTTTCCATATTATTCACAAAAAACAGGTTGCACCTTAACTTTTGGAGGGCAGTTTAGTTTCCGCAGTAAAATAGTTCTTATTTGTATAAATCAAAATTACACTCAAGGCATTTTTATTTTGTTGATATAACAAAATAATATCAAATGTTATTTTCAGCATTAACGTTTCCGCAGTAGTATAACCCATTGTTACCACCTCCTGTGTTAAATAGATTCTTCTGGTATCGCATTTTTGGAGACTTTTTAATTTTTTTTAACTATGAGTATTTCCATATTTAAGTAAACTTCATGCATGGATTAAAGTGAATGATTAACATCATTTTCTAAATCGAAAACTTCTAGAATTCTGTCCACAGATGAAGCTACACATCTAATATGGGGAGAGAGCATAATGCACATGTGCAGCTCTGAGTAATTTGGAAGATTTATTGGCACATATCCGAAGGAAATAGAATGCAAGGTATTTTCTTACGTCTTGACATAGCAAGCCTTATATCAGAATGTTTTTTAAAGGTTACTGCAAAATGACCTTGATTTGCAAGACAGAAACCGTTTCATCACTTCTTAATGGGTGATAATAATGAGGCATGATTTTCACATATTCTCTGAACACATTGGTTAAATCGATTAGATATTTCATGGAATGTAATTATTTATGCGTACTTAAAAATAAATTTGAACTTAAGTACACCGTTAATAGGAAGAGTTCAACGTTTCACCATACAATGGTGATAAATTAGCTGCATCCTTTCTATGGACGAACGTTTCACGATGATTTGGTTGAATTGATCTGTTTAAGCACCAAATCATGGTTCAAAGTTTCTCCATAGAAAGAATGCAGCTAATTTAGCACCATGCTATGGTGAAATTTTAGCTACTTTTACTAACAGTGTACAGAGTGACAAAATTATATAGTTTCTTTAGTTCTATATCAAATGCCACTAGTTTTTGTTTTTGTTTGGAATAGACTACCATAGTCTTTTATTTCAAAGTAGCAAACGAATCACATCATTCGTTAAGTTATTGGTAATTAAATTGGTAAAAATTTCCACTCGGTAGCGGACCTAGTCAAGTGGTTTTCGAGGATTAATTGGATTCCGTTATTAAATTTGCCAGAAATACAACTCGAAATTACAGCTCTCCTGTCCTGCAAATAGCAGTACCAATATTTATCCGAGAAAGTTTAGCAAATATTAATTTCGAGGTAAGACGTAAATACTAAATAATCGCCAGAAACGGCCGACGTTTCCATGGCACTCACCTGCTTGAGCTGCATCAGCTGATAAATGCAAATGAGCACAGCAGCATTCGCTTTTAATCAAAGCAAGTCTGTACTCAAGTATTTATTGCACTCGGTTATTTATGACGTAGAAATACGCCATTTATATATCTTCATATAGCTTCAGTCGTTAAATAA
>JAWZYV010014722.1:0-69123 GCA_038373885.1 Cheiracanthium punctorium | reverse complement strand
TTTGTAGTCGGTAATTATTAGAAAAAAAATTAAACTTTTTTCCGAGTCCCCTCTATTAGAAATAACGCAAGAAAAAAATATCCACTCCTCTGTATTATCTATTAACTATCACTCAACCCCGTCTCCCCTCTCCAACCGAATTCCCATTCATCAACTGTCACTCAACTCCACCTCCCTCTTAGCACATCGTGGATTATGTAATACCTGCTCCCCTGCTCCGCTGCTCCGCCCGGATTGGGGTGGCGCACCACTCTCAAACTCTCACTACTCATGCGATTTCTGTCTGCTTCCGACGTTGAAGTAGAAGTTCCGTGGCAGAAAATTGAACACACATTCTGAAGTTATTTCAGCAGTGGAGGGTTCTTTGAAGCAGCTTCCAGAAAAGGGCTCCTCTACTTGTTTTGAAAAGTGGGTTGAACGATGGGACCGTTGCATATCATCTGACGGAAGCTACGTATTTTGAAAAAGAATGATGTATTTTTTGCTGTAAATATATTTCTTGATTTTTTATGATTTTACTCTCAGTTTTTATGGAATGCCCTTTGTACTTTAAACTGCACACTACTGATTTTAAATTTATGAACACTAAGTATTATTGAAAAAAGTAGTTATTCACACTTTTTGAAAATAAATAATAACAATTTGAGGTGTTTTTTTTTTTTTTTAGTCAAAAAGAAATGTGCAAGGAGAAACAAAAAAAAGTAAAACAAAACGTCCAAAATGACTCCGTATTTTTGGTTTTAAGTAAGGAATTTTAATGTCATTACGGTATTCATTAATAATAAGTAAATTGAGAATACATTATCATCATGTGGTACTGCCAGAGCTGGATTTAGGGGAGGGCAACCGGGGCTGCAGCCCCAGAGCCTCCACAGAGAAGGGGGGCCCCCGCAATAGACATTTTTACATAAAATTTCCTTACAAATATAGACAAGAAGTAGCCATCATTTTTGTGTAAATAAAATCTACCACGCGGGAATCTAACCCTGGACCTCTAGGCTATGAGTAAATGTTGTTGTTGTTGTGGGATTAAGGCCAATTATCTGCGCGAGGGATCTAGGCCTATGGGCGGGGTGCCTTCCGTGGAGGTCTTTTTAAGGGGCCCTAACCCTTGTTTACGCTAACGGCTAGGCTATGAGTTAAGGGCGACCCCACTTCGCCGCACTGGTCGTCGAAAATCGTCTTAACTTGTTTGAGAAATAATTAGGGGGCACCACTCCTTTTTTGCCCCTGGGCTTCCACACCTCTAACTCCGGCACTGGGTTCTGCCGGACATAATTAAATTTAAGTGCTCGTGATCCTTAAATTTAATTGCTGTAAAAGTCTGTTAATTTTGTCTGTTTTTTAACAGCCATTTTACTACTCTCAATGAGTTAAGACATCTAGTGAAACCAGGGTTGCCCTATTTCGCCCGGGTTGGAAAAAACCACCGGAAAAAGCCTAAAAAAAAATGTCCCGGACAAAATATAATTTTGTCCATTTCGTCCACTTTTACTCAGTTGTAATTTGTAAACTAGAAATACTCAGTGATTAAATATTTTGGTTATTTTTATTAATTTTTAAGCAAAAATACAGAGACTGTTGTTTCTCTCATTCAATACGCATACACACTTATAATTTATGAAAACACTTGTAAAGATATTAACTGATTCTTGACTATGACAATTCTGACTTTTCTGTTTTGATATTTTTTAGTATAAATGATGCTATTGAAGGCTGCCTTGTTGTGCATTCAGACTGAGAATACGATGAGAATGGAGCAGTGGGGCTGGAGCTTGTTAAACTGGATACATCTGAACACATCTGATATACTTTCATCAGAATCTTGTTCACACTTTCGTCTTTTGGGACATTTTTCCAAAATGGTTTCATATTCTACGTGCTTCAGCACTAATGCTACTAGAGCACTCTTTACACAGCACATTCTAACAATTTTAGCATCTTTAGTTAGTTCTTCGGAAAATTTTATTATTGGATCTTTTTTTTGATCACATTTATCTGGAATTGTACTCATCTTTTCATTCTTCCTTTCTTGTGGGAAAAAAAATAATCCAACAATTCAAGTGTACTAAAACATCCGACTCCACCACTGATGAAATTCACTGGGACTTAAAGAAAAACATAATTTTTTTTTTCTAGATTTAACTATACTAAATGAAGCATCCAACTGCACTGCTGATGCAACTCAGTATGACTGAGAAATGAGCAGAGAAATTATAAGATCACCTTCTAGTTTTGGTTCAGATTTTTTAGTTATTGTTCCTGTTTTAAATTTTGGTTTATGTTCTCATTCGGTCTTGGAGAAAAACTTATTCTAACTGTAGTATGTAGCACAGAATTGGCTCTTGAATGGAGACAAATTAAAGTAAATTTTAAGTTACATGCACCATGTAAGGAAAGTATTGTAATCATGAAAAAATTCGAATTCGAGATTTTGGTGTATTGACACGTTTAGAGGGCTTCTGAATTCATTTATGCTATTTTTACGAGATGTATGTATGTATGTGTGTGTGTATGTGTGTATGTGAGTGAACACGATAGCTCCTGAACGGGGCATGCGATTGAGCTCAAATTGGGTATATATGTTATAAACCACCGTCGCAAGACCGGTATTGATTTTGGTGTGTATAGGACTTATAGTTCTTCTACAGGGCTACGACAAAAATTTCTTTTACATTATGGCCTATGGGGGAAAATTCTGGAAAGTGCGCTAGCGTTTAAACGGTACATTAGATTGAGCTCAAATTAGGTATATATGTTATAAACCACCGTCGCAAGACCTGTATTCATTTCGGTGTGTATGACTTATAGTTTTTCTACAGGGCTACGACAAAAATTTCTTTTACATTATGGCCTATGGGGGAAAATTCTGGAAAGTGCGCTAGCGTTTAAACGGTACATTCGATTGAGCTCAAATTGGGTGTACATGTTATAAACAACCATCGTAAGACCGGTATCGATTTTGATGTGTATAGGACTTATAGTTTTTCTACAGGGCTACGCCAAAAATTCCTTTTACATTATAGCCTATGGGGAGAAATTCTTGAAAGTGCGCTAGCGTTTAAACGATACATTCGATTGAGCTTCATTTTGGTATATATATTTGAATTATTCATCGATTAAAATTTATTTAAATGTTTGGTAATGATCTTAATCGTAAGTGTTTGGAAAGTCGAGTGGAGTCACTCCAGATTTTTTTAGTTTTGGTTCAGAATTGCAGTATTTATACCAATTTTTGATTGCGATTCAGATTTGAAGCAGAAGTGATTTTAGTATGCACCAAATGACAGATTTTAAAATGAAGATTAAATGAAGGAATTTTTCATCTCCAACAAAAGTTTCAGAAATATAATTAATTTAAAAATACAATTGTGAAAGTGTTTACTATTTTCTCAGTACTATATTGTTGTATGGTATATAGAAATTAAAGTCTGTAAAAACAAAAATAAAATTATTTTATTTTATTTTTTTCAATAAAAATGTTAATGTTTGTGCTATATCATAAAAGAAACACCTTTTTTCATGTACAATGCAATTAAATTAATTATTTGATAGCTAATTTCTTATTTTATTTTAAGTTTAATTTTTCAGCAAAGTACTCCATAAAATTAATTGCTTTAGTATGGAGACTATTTTTTCTTTATGAATTTATTGGGTTATTTATGATTCATATGTGATGACCTTTAATTTATGATTCATATCATTTTAACAAAAATAAGAATCTAATTTTTAAAAAAATAGATTCTTATTTTTGTTAAAATGATATATTACTATTTTAGTTAAAATGTAGGAAAACAGTTTTGTTTGCATGATAACAAAACATGCAAATGCAGCATATAAATACTCTTAATTCAGTGATTTTTTATTTTGTCCATTTCGTTCAATTTTTTCTATTTCTTCCAATTTTGTCCTGCGTCCCGGACTTTTTACAAAAAACTGGACAAAATATACCAATCCTGTTTATATTAAACGAAAAATAAGCTTAATGTTTGCATCTAGGAAATGTTGAGCCATACTTTAGTTTGAAAAACTTCAGAACAATATTTACATAATTATATATACAATTATTATAAATATAATATTGCATACATTAAATTTTCAAATTTGTATCATATAAAGGGCATTAAACTAATTATTCTTAATGAGCACTACTTATGTATTAGCACAATTGTTATTTTTTAATATAATTAATTTTAATTATGCATTTGATTTAACGCAAAATGTAAATATACTGCATGGTTAGTTTGTATATTGTTACCTTTTTTGTATGGATTAGTTTTTGACGGTTTAAACCAGTTTTTGACGCATGTCATGTCAAAAACCCAACTCTTTTGCGACCGTATCTTAAACCCTGTTTGAACGGACAGATTTTTTTTTTTATTTAATGCTGTTAATTTTCGTGATTAATATGATAATAGATCAAAATTGTAGTTCTCAAATTATAAAAAGTGGCTCTTTTACTCCAAAACAAAGGAATTTTGCGGCGTCTGCATTTGATTGAATAGCATTATTATTTAATATTTAAATAACAATTTTGATATTTAAATAATTCAATATTTAAATTAATAATTCCAT
The DNA here is from genome assembly GCA_038373885.1 of Cheiracanthium punctorium. NCBI lineage: Eukaryota > Metazoa > Arthropoda > Arachnida > Araneae > Cheiracanthiidae > Cheiracanthium > Cheiracanthium punctorium. The sequence goes on along the minus strand of JAWZYV010014722.1, from coordinate 64,548 downwards.
ATTTAAATAAAAATTATTGTTCTGAGGGGGGAAGCTAGATTCCCCCCCCCCAACACACACACACACACCATTCGCGTTTTCTCCTACATAGTACATTCATACTTTGGTGCCCAGAGAGAGTAGGAAAAGAAACTAAATATTAGAAAACGGAAAAAGCAGACTATTTTTTAATTGACAAAGGAAGCAAACATCTTAAACAGGAAGAATATGAGAAATTAACTGATTAACAATATTAAATTTACAATACAATAGCTCGATAAATTAATTTAAAATATATGAACTGCATCACACAATCGGTATCAGCGGCGTACCGTAGACAGGGAATTTTGTCACCGTTGAAGGGGGTGTGGTGGCAATAACTTTACCCTTTAACGCGCAGTGTTCCCGCTCTGGGAACACCAAACTCTGACGTTTTGACTATTGCCAGTTACGAACAATAGATTTGATGTCTATAAAAATAGTTGCGGGTGACATAGCTCCACGAGAATCCTTTACTTTTTAGCACGTCATTTCCCGTAAAAAAATTATCAAGATTATTTTTTAACAGCACTGACATCTGCTGAAAAATGTAAGAATGCGAGACCCTTTTTTTGACGGAGCTGGCTGTGCGCACAGCCAGCTGCGTCAAAAAAAGGGTCTCCAGATCTGTCGCACGCGATAAACGTTTCGATCGTCCGCCATCTTTCTGGTAGTTAAGTCGAGCGATGGCAACGACTGCCCTTTTTTCAGCATTGGGAAAGGGTTGCGCCTCAAAGGGTTAACTGACGCTACTCCACGAAATTTGCATGCAATTTTGACAGGTTCGTAAGTGTAAAACACATATGGACAACCTCCCGCCCGGGCTTTTGATACCACCTGCAGAATATATCAAAAACCCATATAAACAATTCAAAATCCTATATAAATCAAAATTGTATGGCCCGCGACTTCGTTAGCATCCGAAACTTTGGCCCGCAACTAGAGGTTGCAATCCGGCACCAATTTCAATCCGGTCAAATTTGGCTCGATGACCATCATCCGGTCGGATTGGCAAAATCAAAACGATTTCTCATTCGTTCCAAAATTAACTGTATGAAAGATGTTTATGTGAGTGTATCATAAAGTCTATAAAATATAAGACTAGAGATCTAGGTTATTACATATTATAATATATATATATATATATATATATATATATATATATATATATATATTTAATAATATTACCTTTTAGTATTTGGCAACTCCTATACTTTCTTCTTTCCACTTTTACACTTTTATTTAGTGGCAACACCATTTTTCACTTTTTACAATTCTTAGCATTGGCAACACATATCAATTGTTCAAATGAAATTTCCATGTGCTCAAGGTCTGGTATGTAAAATTATAATTCTATTTCTAATTTTTGTTATCTTTTTGATTTCTTCTTTCCTTTATATAGTAGGGTAGGGCCCAGATGTGTGGAGTTAATATCTCTTCTGATATGCCACACAACCGAAACCCTACTATTTGGTTTGCTGTAAATTATAATCCACTGTTTGTGGATTACCCCTGACGATGGTGACAGTGGTTATAATTTCCGTTCCATTATATTATCACAATAATTCTTGCACTTTATTTGGCTTCAAAATCTGGTTTCTAATTCTTACTAATAGCTGTTATATTTTTATGCGAGATATGTCTTATTTGTAGTATGTTTTGTGTTTTACTTGTTAGTTATATATATATATATATATATATATATATATATATATATATATATATTATCAGCTATAATATAATAGGAAAAAATTATTTGCAATCAAAGCAAAACAATGGACATATATGAATTGTCCATTGTCGTTACTACACTATAGAATAGCTACTTATATTTAATTATAAATATTATATATATAATTGATTTTAAAAATATAATATTTAGTATAATAGTTTAAGTTCAGTCTTAATGGAGTTCACAAATGACACCAATAAAAATTATCGTGTAACTTACATTACATTATGTCATTTCCTAATGTTACCTAAATCTTACTTAATCAACTGAGTTTACAATAATTATGTAATTTTGTCGCGCTAAGGAGTATTATAATAATGATGATAGTTATCATAGGTCTGCTAAATAAATATCACAATATAGAGTATTTTTCAATAAACTTCCTTTAAATAATAATTTTGGGTATACCGATTATAAAAAATGAAGTTTAAAAAAAAGGGATGGTAGGAAACAAACAGTGCTAATCGTGTTATCTGCCAATCGACTGCTTAGAGAGTTACAAATATAGCCAGCTGTTGAAAAGGCCTTTTCAGCTTCTACATATGTCGCTTTTATTGTCAACCAGGGGCGTAACCAAGGGGTGGGGGGGGGTTAAGGGGTTCATAATCCTCCCCCCCATGAGAAATTTTTTGCCATACAAAATGTATATTCTTCACTACATCATAGCTGCCAACCTTCCAGAAAAAGATCAAGGAACACAATACGTGGTTATAAAATCCGAAATAAGGAACACAGTGCGTGGTCATTAAATGTATGATTAAATATACAATTAAAAATCTTACATTAACAGAACTAAATTATCATGTGTAGAGAGATGACGTGCCTATATAATCATTAATTTATAAAAACAAATTATTCTTAACTTATTTCTACAAGACTTAAATGCTTAATGTAATAAATACTTGAAAGAATAAGATAAATATCATTCAATTAAATTTATCGCCTTATTTACAAGGATAAATGATTTACCAAAAGCTAAAAATGTACATGTTCTTCCTTTTTTCTTTTAATTTTTAAAAATCCTTACACAGAAGCTGAAAAATGGAACATTTAGGCTTAAAAACGTATTTACGGAACAAAGCTCAAAAAACGAAACGAATCCGTATAAAACTGAACACTTGGTAGCTATGCTACATTATCACACACACGTATGCATATATATGAGTTGTAGTAGTCGTAACCCCCCCCCCCATGAAAAATTTCTGGCTACGCCTCTGTTTGTTGTCAACAAATAGTCATGGATGTCAGACAAGTATTGCCCTCGAACTCCTCCATTTTAATATGTAGTCTTTTCCTCTTTTAGTACTTTCCGGACACGGCCACCGGATCCGCTAAATTTATGCCGGATCCTCGCGATTACCGGATCCGGTTTCCGGATTGCAGTTCCTACCCGCAACTGTCTCCAAAGGTTGCCCATACCTGGTGTAAATGATAGGGAAACACTGCAGTAGATTCCCTTTAAAGAATAGTAACAAGATATATCATTCAAAAATCTGTTATTTAAAAAATATGCATGAACACTAGCATAGTTCAAAACCATAACCATTTCACTAACAATTAAAAATTTCATTCTTATAAAGATTGTAGATGGATCACAGGATGGATCTTTGATTCTTTCATGTAGAAATGATCCATAACAAGAAAAACTTTATTTTTGTGTACCTTTATTTTTGCTTCACAAAAATAAATAAATAAATAAATAAATAAAATAAAAAAGAAAAACTTTTAAAATCTCAAAAACACAAAGCACGGTGCTCGCAGGGCAATTGCCTCATGCGCCCTCGCCTTGCACTGAATATTTGCCTAGTAAATATTTTATCTTTATTATTATGCATATATTTGTGTTGATGAGTTTTTAAAAGTAAATTATGTATATTAAATTGAAAATTATTTATCAATTTTTTGAAGGCTGGGGCGCAATTATGACCTTTGTCCTAGGGCACAAAAATGTGTAAATCCCGCCATGGTAGTTTAAATAGTAAATGAAATATTAAGAATAAACGAGAGATTTATTTTTAAATTAAATAAAGATATATGAATAAAGCTTGTAGGAGGTAAAGGGTGTATCAAGATAGCTTCCCAGGGGTGACTGTGACCCAAAGTAAAAAATCATGAAAATTACTTGTGCTCATACCAAAAATCATGAACATTACCAATGCACAAACACAGTAAATAACAACTGATACACATTAAATAAACCAAACTATAATGATATTAAAATTAATCATTTTGAATTTACAAATTTTCAATGTTCAATCAAGGCGCACAGTTTAGAAAACTCTCCACCCCCATGCACGCACCGAGAAAAAAAAAAAAAAAAAAAAAAAAAAAAAAAAAATCCAGCACATTCTTCGGATAACACACTCCAGGGGCGTAGCCAGGGGGGGGGTATCGGGATATATCCCCCTCCCCGAAATTTTTGGATTAGTGATGAAATTCCGTCTATTTATACACATATAAGTTCATATCCCCCCCGAAAAATTTTCCAGGTGCATATCCCCCCCCCCGAAAAATTTTCCTGGCTACGCGCCTGGCACACTCTTCACCTTTTGCATATATTATACTCTTATACACACTAAATTATTATGTTTTTAAATTGATAGTTTCCAAACAAAAAGACAAAAGCCATTAATGTTATAATTATAAAAATTTTAAAACAGTAGAAATGCTTGAATTTTCAAACACGAAATAAATGAAACCTGAACACTTATTTAGAACTACGCAAGCTTTTTTTAAGCATTCAAAATTTCACTAAGAGTAGAAAAATTAGGAATCTCACAATAAAACAAGTAACTTGGCTAGTGTAAAGCAAAATTGCGTGGTTATTCGAAAAACTCCTGTTTATACATATATATTAATAAGGGAGGAGAGAAATTGCATATATTAAGAAATTCATAAAGTGTATAAAAATTGCTTTATTTAATATGTCAAAATATATGTTCTAAAGCAATTTTAAGCAATTTTTCTTCCGTTGAATAAAAATTGCTTCAGAAAATGTATTCTAGTATTTAAATTATTTTTTTAGTAAAAATGAAAATGCCTTGTACATTTAACCCTTTATCGCGCAGTGTTCCTGCTCTGGGAATATCAAACTCTGACGTTTTGACTGTTGCCAGTCACGAAGAATAGATTGGATTTCTATAAAAATAGTGGCGGGTGACATAGCTCCACGAGAATCCTTTACTTTTTAGCACGTCATTTCCCGTAAAAAAATTGGTCACGATTATTTTTAACAGCACTGACATCTGCTGAAAAATGGAAGCATGCGAGAACAGCTGGACAAATTGTCCAGTGCTGAAAAAAAAGGCCAGTCGTTGCCATCACTCTACTAAACTACCAGCAAGAAGGTGGACGATCGAAACGTTCATCGGCTGCCACAGATCTAGAGACCCCCCTTTTTTTTCATTTTTTTTTTACGCAGCTGGCTGTGCTTCGTCTGCCATCTTGTTGGTAGTTAAGTCGAGCGGTGGCAACGTCTGCCCTTTTTTCAGCATTGGGAAAGGGTTGCGCCTCAAAGGGTCAATTTCGTAATAGCTTTACTAAATGTCAGACAGAAAAAATAATTTGCATCATTTTTGAAAAAAAATAAAAAGTAATTTTCTATTGCTTAGCTTTGCTGTTATAGTTGCAGAGGCCGACCTTCTTTTTCTACTGCCTTCTTGAGTAATATCAGCGGTAGATTGTTTTGAGGAGCGTAGCGTCATTATAAGCTTTGCGGTGCACGATTTATTTAATTGTGAAGAAAGTTTGCGCAAGTGCTAATTTATTTTTACTTTTTTTCCCTAATTCCGCGATATCGTCACCTGGTTGGTTTAAGATATTTCATAATAAGCAAGTAATAAAAAAAAAAAAAAAATTAAGTCAATTCCTACTTAGGTCAACAAAGAAAATTTTTATTTAAATTACTTTTTAATTAATTAATTACTTAATTATTAACTAATTAATGCAGGGCCATTTGGGAAGGAAGGGTCGATGCCGTTAATCTATTTTGTTTGTTTAGTTTATTGTTTTATTAATTTTTAATCCCACGTAACAGGATCTAAAATTCATTAATTAAATTTAATTAATGATTTAATATTTGAAAAAAAAACTGTAACATCAAGTGTCATCCACTACAAGTTCAAAAAAATGTATTTGACCTTGTGTGGATGAATAAAAAATATTTTGTCAACAATTGAAAATTTGAACAAGATATATAAATATAGGGAGAATGTGAATTAATAGTAGGAATTGAAAAAAAAAAAAATAAAAATAGGGATTCAAAAGTCTGCACATTAAACAATGATAAATGCGTAATACACTACAGCTAACAACTGAACAATTTAACAGTTCAAACTACTATCTGGAGTACCGAGTGAAAATGATTAAAACGTAATGGTAAAATCTTTCTCACATTCTAACACATCGAAACATCCCATTCTAATAAGAGACAGAATTCCCATTAGAGATGAGACGGCCTCAGCCCGAGCCCGAAAGCCCGAGCCCGAGCCCGGGCCCGACTCGGGCTCGGGCTCTGTAATTCACAATTGCGTTCGGCTCGGGCTCGTGAAAAATATCTCCTTTGTTGAACATACTCCTTGAAACAGATTTTAAAAAGTGATTCATGGGATAAATAGATGTACTTATTTAAAAAAAATAGGGGACTAGAAGGTGTGTGAAGCTCCAAAATTTATTGTATCCTATTAATGGAGTAGTTAATTTTATTTGTCTTTAGCTGAAATTTCGGGTTCGGGCTCCAACTTTAATAATATTTCTCGGGCTCGGATTAAAAGTCCTCGGGCCCGGGCGGGCTCGGGCTTCAAAAAATGAGCCCGAACTCATCTCTAATTCCCATCCCACCCTAGACGTACTACAAGACAAGCCCCGTGACCCCAGACAAACTATGTTTCTGCTGCTAGAATAAATATTTTTGGATAAATACTGCTAGTATAAATAAATAAATAAAAATATGGAAGCAATTTAATCACGATGATTTTTCTTTAACGAACCTAAGTACGTTGGAAAGAGACGAACCCGGAGAGATCAAGCAAGTAACCCGGAAATCCGGGCTATCCAGTTTCCCACTAACGACAGAAATGCAAATTCTATTTCAAAAAAGCAAGTCATCTTTTAACTATATCTGTTAATTTTTTTCAAGTCAATAATGGCTCAGTTTAATTTTCCGATAAATTTTTAATTTGATGTTCCCAATTGGGAACATTTTCCTGTTAAAGGTTTAAACTGTTTACATTATAGATATTATTTTTAAGACCCATTGCCAAACTATTAAGCAAAATCCAAAATAATGGATGCACAATTGCACAGTATGTGAAAATTTGGTGCAAATTAAAGTAAAAATTAGAAGTAGGTGGAAGAAAAGAGATATGAGGAAATTCTCAGAGAGAAGAAATGTTTCACCGGCACCCTTGATGGACCCTTGATGTTGTGGAAAAAATTATATGAAAATCAAACCTACATAGATATTATTTTATACATACAAGTTTATTTCATTTAAAATAGACAAATATCTCTAAAATGCATTTGAAACAATTCCTCGGTTTGAATTCTTTTGGGTGTACCAGTTAAAGGAATATAAGTGGAACACAGACCCTTTTTAATACTGTATGTATGATACATTCCTCAGATATGACATATATAAAGTGACCAGACTTCCTGCTTTTGGCGGGACAGTCCTGATCTTTACCTACATGTCCTGCTGTTCCCACAGAACCCTAAAATGTCCCGATTTTCCATCCCTGTCCTGCGAAAGTCCTGCTTTATGGAAAATAAATAAATAAATGTAAAATAAATTGGGAATAAATTCACATGAAAATGGATTGTGTCAGTTACAAAGTTTTTTGTTACGTGTATTTAACACCGATTTTCTTTTATTGATGAAAATGATTGCTTTATAATGTGTATTAACACATACCTATAATCAATGGTTGGTGATTCTATAGTTATTGTTAGAGAGCAAACTATTTTGGAAATTTATCCAAACATTAACAATAAAATTATTTAAAACCTAAGTTTATATACTAGGATTATTTTAATTGTATATTTGCATTCTCATAAAAGTAGAAATTATCATGTCATACTTTTCTCATAAAAGAAGAAAATAAAATTATGTGCAGAAAAAAAAAAAATCTTCGGGGGGGGGGGGTGCTCAGAATTTATTTTTATCCCTCCCAACTCTACTGTTTAGAAGTGTCCTGATTTTCGGTTCAGAAAAAATGGTCACTTTAGACATACTATATAAATTTTGTAGTAATCAATTCATATTTCAACATCACAGATGAACACATAGATCACAGATGACATACATAGATCACAGATAAACACATAGATCACAGATGAACAGACAAACTGAAATCATACACTTTTACACTCTGTTGAAAGTATTTATAATTTTTTGAATTACCGATTCAAAATAATTTTAATGAAGTAGGAATTAGTCTTTTAAAAAATAAATAAAATTGTGTCTTGATACTGAGATCGAATCTTATATTTTGCCTTTTTGGTGTGTAGATGGAACATACAGACGTGCCAAGTTGTCAAAATCGAAAAGCCTGAGATCTCTTGCTTTTTAATATCAGCAAGCCTGAGATTACTTATGAATATAATTTCAGCATACAATGCATGCATAATCAATACTTCTCGTAAATGTCATGCGTGTCCATATAAACTTAGAAGTCAGGGGTGGCTCCAATGGGGGGTCCGGGGGGGCACGTGCCCCCCCGTCGGGGAACTTGTGACCCCCCATCGGGGCTATTTGATTTATTCGTCGGGGAATTTTCATAAGAAGAAATCTATATTTTAGCTGAGTTTTAATTTTGATTTTGCGATTTAAAAAAAGTTAATTTTGTAATTTTTAAATACACATGAAAGGCGAATGAGTATTGGAGATTGAAGCGGATATGTTTACATTTCTGGGAAGGGGGGGGGGGGTATATTCCTCAGAACTTCTGAATAATGGCTAAAAGTACTTTCCGTTTTCATTCATCTCTTATCTCTGCGATCCTTTTCATGTCGAGAAACAGCCACTTCCTGCATCTTCCAATACTGTGATGTGTTGACGACGGCGGGGGAGACTTCAAATTCGAATAGTGTATACTTGAAATCTGTGATCCCACTCTCAGGAGGCATTTTACTGGATTTGCAGCAAGACATCAATCTTAAGGTAACAAAAGTGCCAGTCTATTCTTCAAACGACAAATTTATGAGACCACATGTGCGCCCACTTTCTATTCCAGGCTCTTTTAATTGCTTAAACGATTGTGCATTTTGTCGCCGACACCGTAGGAAAGTACAATATGGGTGTGTGTGGTCGGGATGGGGGAGACAGTGACCGTTAATTAGCCCAGTCGGGTAGATAAAAAATTTCGAGGGAAGGGAAGTATGGCTTCAAATGGGGGATGTTCTTTTTTCCAGAAATACGGTTTTTGTACTTTTATTGGTCCTCAGTGACAGAATGATGAGAAAGAAATGGTTCGTCGAAATATCCCATGTATTTTTATTTTTTCTTCGCAAACCCATAGTACATCACTTTTCCAACACTTGTTATTGTGCATTGTGCCAGTGACTTAGACAGAGTTTAGAATAGTGGGCATTTTCTTTTTCTTGTTACGGCAGCATAGCATATCATTGTGAAGTGTATAAAAGTTTAATTTCAAAAAAATCCTTTTTATATCCTTTTGGCTTTATATTTCCTAAAAAAAACATCGGTGGTGCCAAAAGCACAAGATATAAAGTACAGTGTGCTTTATGTCGTGATATTTTTGATAATGATTATGTAAAAAAAAAAAAAAAAACATAGGATAACTAAGCATTCAGATCTTCATAAACAAAATCGACTGGGGCCTGTTCAATTACCAAATGGAATTAAGAGAAAGAATCCTTGGGATATTTCTTCTTGCTCTTCGAATCTATGTTTATCTACGGAATTAGAGAAAGAAAACCCTTCAAGTTCATCAGATCCACAAACTTCAAGTGAGTTATATGTAAATTACATTCATATATTATATTTTAAATTTGTTTAAAAGCTTTAATATTATTATTTAAAATATGGTCAGTTTATATCTCTAAAGCATTCAATTATATCTTCTAAGCAGTTGCTTTTTGTCATGTATTTGTACAAATATACTATGCCCAAGGGCGGATCCAGAAATATTTTTCAGGAAGGGTGCAAAGCTTGAATACCAATTCAGAATTGCATGAACATGCAATTTTACACTGCTGGCCATCGTAAATGCAACACCCTGAAGGAAGCATGCAAATAATATGAAATTTACAACATGCATTAGCTGAGGTGAGATATGCAAATGATTAGAATTTCAGCGCAGACGCACATCAAGCGCGCCTGTGGCGCCACCTCAAAGCGCTATTTAAGGCTTGGAGATTTCGACGGTTTCAAGTACAGCAATTGTGTTTTTCTTGCTTTTTTTTCAAAAAAAAAACCGATAAATTATGCCTCGTAGGAAACAACGATCATCTTTTGATCAAGTATCCGAGTTTGACAGAGGAAGGATAGTGGCATACCGAGATTGTGGGTTATCTTTCAGGGAAATCGGTCGTCGTATTGGACGAAACCAAACAACTGTGATGCGGATATGTGATCGTTGGGTGCAGGAGGGTACGACGGACAGACGTGATCGACCGCATCGACCTCAGTGCACCACGTCACGTGATGACAGGCAGATTGTACGCTTGGCAGTGACGGACCGCTCAGTCACATCACGAACCATATCACAGCAGATTCAGTCCAGTGTTGCCAATCCAGAATCTCATTTTTACCCTCATGTTGATCTGAAAATACCCTCAATTACCCTCAGCCTTAACGATAGTGGCGCCATCTACTGGTACATATAGTAAATTATGATCAGAATACTAAGTTTTCTTTATTGATTAGCAAATTACACACACTTTTTCCTTTGTTTCAAGAAAAACAGAATAAAAATGCACTATATAAAAAAATCTTGAAAATTTGAAAATAAAATTTTAATTTTAATGTATATAAAATTTGATCCACATCTTTAGCTGAATTCTTAAAATTATTTCCTCCGTACATGCAGAAATTATCTTATCAAAATTATTCCTGTAAAAAAAAAAAAAAAAAAGTCTACAAAAATTTCTAATATTTCCACGTTAATTGTGCACCCCCTTCCCGGCGCCCTTGGTATTAGAATGCATAGTCAGGGTCCGCCATACTATGTAAGAAAACTAGGCGAATGCGTAGGGCGGCACACCGAGAAGGACGTTCTAGCCAGGGGCGGACTTTTTTTAGTCCCGCTTACGGGTGGAAAAAAGCTATTTGCCTTATCTTTCAGTCAGAAAATTCAGCATGGGTCAAATACAATTTTGGCCGTTTCCAGTCATACTCCTCAGCCAGTCCACATCCTCCGCGACCTCATGAAATTCGTGTCGTTTTGAAAAATACCCTCCCCCATCTTCCCATTTCCGGAAAAATCCTTAACACTCAAATTTACGGGCCTCTACGACTCTGGTACTGTATATATATGTATATAACATGTAGCTCAAACGGGCGTGTGAAATTCGAAACAGGACTAATCTCCGGCCCAGATATTTTTTTCCTCTCAATTCAAGAAAAGTCATTTCTATTCAACCCCCCCGCCACCCCGCCCCCCTCGTAAACCAAAGAGACACCTGAAACCTTCAACGAAGCACTTATCTTTATCAGCCGCCCGCATCTCCCCGAACTCTCCTTGACAACGTCATAAATTCGATCCCATCCCCTGATCCCCCCTTTTTGTATACAAGGGCGCGAACGTATATGTGTGTGTTGGGGAGGGGGGGGGGAGTAAAACAGGGAAAAGTGAAAATAACATGTGAAACACGGATTTCCATCATGTATGTTCGACTGGTTATCAAAAAATTACAAAATCAAAAATTTCAAAAACTCAAACTGTAATCACCCTCAAACACCCATTTTTTTAAATTACCCTCACAAATACCCTCAAGCTCAAGAAATACCCTTTTTTCGGGTAAATACCCGCAATCTGGCAACACTGATTCAGTCTGTAACGCATCATCCAGTGTCTGCGCGTACCATTCGACGTCGTTTACAGCAGAATGGTCTGTCCGCAAGACGTCCGTTGCTTTGTCTACCTCTGACGCGGAACCACAGACGTCTCCGCCGCCAATGGTGCGATGAAAGAAGGATGTGGACGACAGAATGGAATGAAATTCTCTTTACTGACGAGTCACGCTTCTGTATGCAACACCACGACGGTCGGATTCGAGTCTGGAGACACCGTGGAGAGAGGATGCTGAACAGCTGCATTATGCACCGTCACACTGGTCCTGCACCGGGTATTATGGTATGGGGCGGTATCGGATATCTCTCTCGCACTCCTCTAGTACGCATTGCCGGTACTTTAACCAGCCAGCGCTACATCTCCGAGGTGTTGGAGCCAGTTGTCCTTTCTTACCTTCAGGGCTTGCCAACAGCCATATTTCAGCAGGATAATGCACGGCCACACGTGGCACGCATTGTCCAAGGGTTCTTCGTCAATCACCAGATTGAATTGCTTCCCTGGCCGGCGCGCTCTCCGGATCTTTCGCCGATAGAAAACATGTGGTCCATGGTTGCTCAACGACTGACCCAGAGTTCATCCCCAGCTGTCACACCAGATCAACTTTGGCAACGTGTGGAAGCTGCTTGGTCTGCTGTACCCAAGAACACATTCAAAGTCTCTTTGAATCAATGCCGAGGCGTGTGGCAGCTGTGATCTCCAACAACGGCGGCTACTCTGGGTACTGATTTTGGCAGGAACCACGCTTCATAGAATGCTGTAAATTTAATCATTTGTTACTTGGTCAACATGTTATCTACACAATAAATTTTGTTGTGATATCTCTTGTTTTTCTTGGTGTTGCAATTTGGGTGGCCAGCAGTGTATTTGAAGCGTATTTTTACTAGTGTAAATATTTTCCTCTCGAGGAATTCGCACACCCTGTGCCCTCGCCCTAAAACCACACTTGCCTCTCACCCCGCCCCCCCTTATAAAAAAGAATTGAAACTAGTTTGAGCACAAATTTTGAATGAACACATTCTGCGTTAATTAAAAATAAAAATAATTTTAAAATAAGGCACATATTTCAAAAACTGAGTCACTTGTTCTGTCTCAGAAATTTTAAAATACTACTTTAAAGTTTATTTATTAACAGGATTTTAATGATACATATATATCATTAAATGTCCTTAGACATGGATGCTCGTAATGGTTTGGAGTGCACTTTTAATCATAGCTGCGGTCAGAGTGCACTTTTAATCATAGCTGCAGAGTCATAACTTTTTGACTTGAAGCTGTAGTAGAAGTCGGACTTTTTGACCTCACATTCTGATTCTATGAAATGTTTTACAACATTATTGTATTTTAAATTATATTAACTGTCTGAGTACTCTATGAATTAATCTAAATTTTCTCCTAATTGGTCTTTTAAACACTATGAGTACTTTTAAATGCGCTCTTGCTTTTAAACCATTGATAAGTAACATGTTGTTCACCCCATTATATGTCATTCCCGCTAAATTACAGGACAGGATATACATTTTAAAAATATATTCTTTCGTTGCAATTTCGAATTGTTTGGTATATTTATCAAATACGATTTAGTAATTGGAGTGAGGACGAAAGGTATGTCTTTATAAACTTTCAAATTGCATTAATGCAAATTTAAATTAAACACAGATTTAATGTAATTGTATGTAAATTAACAGTATTTTAATTCACGAGTCAAAAGTTTTTGTGTCATAAATGTAAAATAAAATTTCCCATTGTATTACTTTTATTCATAGAGCTACAAAATTTATAAGTCTTAATTGATATTTTTAAAAGGGATTTACGACTCGGGCGATAAGAAATTTCGGATTTTGTTTACTACGGGAACTTTTTAAAATGTATATTTAATTGTGTAAAAATTTGACATGACAAAATATTTATAAAATTATCTTACAGTTATTCATCTCTGGCATTCAAAATATGTATAAACCTATGAATATTTAAACGCTTTAACTAAAAATTTTCATTTTAATTAGAAATATTTTAAACTGGTCGTATTTTATTTATTTATAAGTTAGTGTGTTATGCATTCTATGTCTTTAAAATTATTTTATCACAGTAATCCTTACTTGAACTCTTATAACTGTTGAGAAAGTAAGAAGATATTTTTATAACTAAGTGGTTAATTAGATAATTTAACTTTTAACTTCTTCCGAATAAAAAAAATAGTACTTTTCTGTTTCTTAGATGGCATATTCGAATAAATTCTAAATATAATTTTTATTTATAAATAGATTCAATCGAACACAATATGCACGATTTAATCTTTAATTTTATAAAAATTTAGCAGTAAGATTTGTTTTTACTTTTATTTTTTTTGTAATTTAAGAATTAGTCAAATACATAGTTTGTTTATTTGGTAACATACTGTATACATATACAACGAGTGAGAATTTGCACTATATAGAGAAATCTAACTGGATTAACCGGCCCTCTTTAGCTAAGAGTTCATAGCTATGCACACCAAGAAGATTAACAGCTGCAAGGGAATTATTACATTTTGCTTGTGGTAAAAAGAGAAAAGTTAATTTTAAAAAATTAAATAATAATAATAATAACCAGCTCCTCTGATAGACCAAAGCCCTCTCCAGTCCTGTATGAAGATGGCTGTGGATAGATCTAAAAACGGAATATAAGTTGAAGGAAACTGATTAATCTTGACTGACAATTTAATTTTTATATCGTTGTGGAAAAAATAACTATTGTGAATTTTAATTCAGTTATTTTACTGCAAAGTAAATAAAAATTATGGTATACAGCGTCTATATCGTCTTCCAAAATTTTCCCTTTTATCCTGTAAAATAAGTAAATAAAATAAATACAATAAAAGTTTTATATTTCCATGTAGATTTGTATGTTATATACAGTGGCGTATCGTAAGCCACCGCAACTTCCCTTATTTTGAATCTTTATACAAATCGCTGTTGATTCCATGGATGGCACCAGCATTAATATAAACTTAAAATAAACTAATAGCATATGTTCTAAACTGATTTTTGAGTTACAGAATTATATGTATCAGAATTCAACTCTAAAACTTTTAAACAGATTAATATTATGTTTGTTATTCGTCTTATTAATTAAACTCTTTTTCGTTAATGTTGAAATTTTAAAAATGATACTTTCACTATGAATTATTAGTAAATGAGCTTGCTTTATAAAATTATTCATCACGTTTGTGGAAACCTCGTTCAAAACTATCTTGGAGTATTACAAAAAAGTAAATTTTTATCAAGGTTAGTTTCGCTAAAAATAATTATTTTTTGGTGTGTCTTGGCAAATTATAAGCTGTCCGATTATATTTTTCTGACGATATTTTTCATTTTATTTTATTTTACATTTTAAAAGAAAATGGCTAATTTTCTTCATGAGTGCTTGACTTTATAAAAAAATTTAATAGCGCATATATTTACGTTCTCTTTCGGAGATTTTTATAATTTATTATTATTATTATAATTAACTGAAGCTCCCAGGGGTACACTTCACAACAATTCTTTTCGAAATTGAGATACGGTGCCATCTTTTAGCTTTCAATAAGTACTATCACCACATGAATTATTATTGAAGTAGAATCATTTTAAAGCTGTAGAAACAAGCGCTAAAGTTTCGGTATGCCACTTTACTGCGCGCCTTCAAAATCATTTTTCTCAAAAGAAATTTTTTGTTGTAAAGTGGTTCTACCTATAAACATTTCAGTTGCATATTTCTCACTTTATTGTGATTTAAAATATTAATATTACATAAATTAACAATTCGATTAATATTTTTACAGTAAAACATGTTGGCCAGAAACACTAGACTTTTTGAGATAACGAGTTGAAATTAAAGGGAATCAGTTTGCAAATGGAAATGTAGATTACGGCCAATTATCTACGCTAGGGATCTTGGCCGGTGGTGGGTTTGCCCTCCGTGGGGGACTTTCTAAGAGGTCCTAACCCGTATTTATGCAAAGTTTCGGAAAAAAAACACGGAAAACACTGAACGGTTAGGTCGGCGGACGCGACCTAGTGCCGAACCAGGCACCTTCCGTCTCCCAGTTCAAAGCGCTAGCGCAATGCCACTGGTGGGGTGGGATTCAATTTGTAAGGGAAAACGCATTTAATGAGATATCAAGAATTTCGTTGTTCGAGATATCGAAGTTAAACTGTAATTAAATTTACATATATCTCTTAATTTTATAAAAATAACTGCAATTTGTGTAAAAGCGTGCAAATTTAGTCATGCTTAATTTATAAAATAAATTTTCAGTGAATTTACAGCAATATTCTTGCACAAAAAACTTTTGTTTCTGATATTTTTTTCTGCGGGGGGAAAAAAATGCGTAGAACTTTCTTCGCTGAACTTTTTTCAAAGAATTTCATTCATATGAAATTTTTTAAGCGTTAACCTGAAGAACTCTTAAAAGTAGCTTTCGAGATTTTACAGAAACGTGCAAGGCCGTTACCAGGGGGGAGGATCATGTGGGTTTGACCCCCCCCCCCCCCTCCAAAATTTCAGTAAATGCATTATCAGTTTATTTGCGTTGATTCTAGATATCAGTTAATTTAATTTTAGCACTACAGATCCCCTCCACCCACCGAAATTTTTTGCTTGCTGAGGCCTTGGGGAAATATTTGTGTAATGTAAAGGGATTTTGAGATACGTTAATTGGGGTCAGTTTAAATAATAATCTACCAGGAAAGATTGTGCAGTGGTTTTTGAAAATATCCGGGGCCTGGGTGTCCGATAATGTATGTCGATCCGATTCCTGGAAATATTTCACAAAACAAAACATTATATTGTCCTCCATCTCCTCTAAACTTATCTGGATCCTAGATATTTTAGTTTAGAAAATGATTTATCGTGAAAAAATCACTTTCTAAAGTAAAATATTTTCAAGTGGCGCAAATAGTTGCAAATTTCCATATCATACTTGGTGACAAAAATGTCATAAAAGAGGGAGGTCAAAGCCCCATCTTGGATACGCCACTTAGCATATGTACATGTATATTTGTGCCCCCTCGTCGGGGAGTTATGACCCCCCGTCGGGGAAAGTCTAGCGCCACCACTGTTAGAAGTATAGCGTTACTGGAGTTGTACAATATATATAAATTAGCTTTCAAATATTTACCAAGAAATTTAAAAATCAGTCAACATAGTAACGGGATAAACTATTTTTTACCTAAAAATTATTTTAAATTAGGCTGTTGAGCCTGATTAGCATAAAAGGAACAAGAACTGAACTTGTGAACTTAATGAAGAGAAAGCTACTCAATTGACATTTTCTCCAAACTTTTATAAAGACTGAGAGAATGAAGAAGAATTCTGAAACCCCAAAATAGGAGCCAAAAAGCCTGAGACTCAAGCCAAAATCCTGAGACTTTGCACCTCCGAACACTAGGGATGGACGCGAGACGATTTTTTTTTTGCGAGACGAGACAACGATTTACAGCTTTTTTGCGAGACGAGTCAAACATTTTTACGACGAGACGAAGCCTTTAGGTTGTTTTGCGAGACGCCGATTTTACGCCTCGCAATTTTATTTATTTTTTCCATCCCTACAACACATTTAATTTTTCATAAAGTTGTTAAAAAATTGTTGTTAAATGAAAGCAACAAAAAAAAAATGAAAATGAAAACTATGTAAGCAAATATAAAATGGGATATTTTATGCTATAATGTTTAAATCATGCCCGCAAATATTTATCAACAGAAAGATTAACCTTTTCAAAATAATGGATCAAAATAATGATATTTCCCAAAATATCTTGATATTTACGATTCCCGCTAACAACACATATATAGAGCATTTTGAAAAATAGTCTTACCTCATAAAATGGTATCAAAAACCGCAAAACAATATGCACGAAAAATATAACAAAAGGCAACAGATACAGCTCCAAGTCTCAAGCAGGTTTCTGCTTCCCCAGAAGAGACGAGACTGGCGTTTCCCATCCAAAAGTGCTTTCTGGTGATTTGGCGTGCGTCTTACTGCTTTGGCAGGAATAAGTTTCTCCTGCTTCTGTACACTGCACGCTAGGGGTTGCCGCCCCCAGCTTGGTTCGCAAGAAAGGGTAGAGAAATCGCGCGTTATAGAAATTCCATGTTCTTTTTTCTAATATTTTATGATTTTATTTATTAATTAATTGCTCTAAATTATATATTTGAATGCATTTAAAGTTGCAGTATATTAATGACCATGTCATTTTATCTCTCACCCCCTTTATTGAAAATTGTTTGAAAAATGTGTCCCAAAAAAGCGACATAATTTTACATATATTTAAATACTATTAGTTCACAACAGCTTTAATCTATTGTTACAATATTTCGTAAGCTGTAGAATATGCATCGCATGTATTTTTTACATATATATCAAGTAAGATCAAGCACAATATAGAAAGCATAATTTATTTTTAATTTAATAATTTTATTTAATCAACTACTACATTTTAACAATATTTCAATAAGCTTCATTATTAATTCTGAAACCAAATTTTAAATTTTAACAGGTTTTATTGATTTTTGGTTCATCTCGTAGTGTATTTTTATCGATTATTCTACTAAATAAAAGAAAAAAAAATGTATGGTATTTTAATTTGAATATTAAAAGGTCGCTCGAAAAAATCTAAAGTAATGCACTAATAAATAAAAAAAAATTGTGAGCGACCTTCCAAAATTTAAATTTTGAACTGAAATTTTCAAAAACTTATTTTTGGGGGGTCTATAAAATTAAACCGTAACGAGAAAAAAATATTTAAAAAGAAAAAACATTTGATTTTTGATGATTTTTGAAATTTAAAAAAATTTTGAGGGACCTCTTAAATTTTCTTTTTTTTTTTTTTTTTTTTTGAGCTGTCCTTTGGAGGGGGCTCTTGAAGCATCAAAAACTAACATTTTTTTCACACGAGACTAAAAAAAAAAAAATAGTCGTTTTTTTTGCGTCACCCTAATATGTATTGTATTTGCTTTTGATGATTAATTTTATAATTACTACTTAATGCATAATAATTATGAATAAAAGCAATTACATAGCAAAGTTTATTAAGCGTAACTACGTAAAAACAGAGCTACCTGATGTTTAGTATGCACAGCTACTAAGCTTAACTACATAAAAACGTTTAATGTAGAAAATGAAAATTTTCAGTTTGATTATTACAAAAATATAGATCAATTAACTAAAATAATGCTAATTTATTAAATATTCAAACATAGTCCCGTACATAATCAGATAAAGAAGTCCGTCAATTTTTTCTGTACTATCTGTACAGAAAAAATATAGTACAGAATGTTTCTGTATGTTTTTCTATTTAAGACAGGCTTTATTGTATAACAATAAAACTTAATTTCATCTATACCTTATTTACTTTTCGATAAAAATTATTTTTAAATAAAATTTTGTGTAATATGTACAGGCAAATCCATAATGTTCAGTTAAATACTATTATGTAGGATTTCTTGAAGTATGCTCAAAAATTTGATGAGTTAATGCATTAATGTTTTTCATATCAAAGTTATTGGAAGAACAGTAATCTCTCAAAACCATTAAAGCTGACATCGCTTCATTACTACTGAGGATCCTCTCGATATTTCTCAGAAAAACTACCATTTCCTACTTTTTGGTTTGTTTTAGGATGTATGCACACTTATGTGGTCAAAATTCCATTATAAAAACAATTATTTTAATGTGAAAAATGTGTACTGTACATATCTTGTGCACTTAGGAAGTTTATGCACTTACTTAAGAGATGAGAACTTATATGGTTTCCACTGTACCTCCAAATCTAAAATAACATTGTGTATTCTTTTGAGTATCGCACTTAACTAAGTTTATTTTTGAAATCTGTAAAAGAACTTTATAAGGAGTTAGATCCCCCCCCCCAGAGAAAAAGTCGTAAATTCTCTCATAACGAAATATTTAATATAATGGGCAACGTTAATAACATTTTTCAAGAGACAGTAACTAAAAACTTAAAAAAAAAATCATGAACGAAAAATTTCTGAAATGTGATGAAGTAATAATGCATAGTAAATATATTGTATTATGTGTAAGGAAAATCAACACTAGGAGTGTCTGCTCTAGGAGAGGATGCCTTGAGCGAGGTCTCTTTTTAAGAGGTTCTAACGCGTATCCACGTTATATTTCGAGAAAACCGCCCAAAAATCTAGACTGTTAGATCGACAGCCGCGGGTAGACAAGAATCTTGGTCCTTCACGCTTCATGCATCTACTATATTCAATGCGCTATCCACTCGCCCATACGGCAGGACCTTTACAGAATAAAACCTGTCTTAAGTAAACCCTTAACTAAGCATAAGCTTATTATTTAAGAAAATATTTCGAGGTCCAGTGAACAGTCCATTTCTATATAATTTTAATTCGTTAACGTTCATGTACACAGAGGTCGATAACTGATAGGCCAGGAAATTGAACTTGCAATTGAACCTGTTCAGTTACAGGTACGACTGTATATGTGTGTGTAACATGCACACTTATGTGGTCAAAAGGTTGCTCGAAAAAATCTTAATTAATGCACTAATAAATAAAAAAAATTGTGAGCGACCTTCCAAAATTTAAATTTTGAACTGAAATTTTAAAAAACTTATTTTTGGGGGTCTATAAAATTATACCGTAACGAGAAAAAAAATTTAAAAAGAAAAAACATTCGATTTTTGAAATTTAAAAAAATTTTGAGCGACTTTTTTTTTTTTTTTTTTTTTTTTTTTGGAGCTGTCCTTTGGAGGGGGCTCTTGAAGCATCAAAAACTAACATTTTTTTCACACGAGACTAAAAAAAAAAAAAGTCGTTTTTTTGCGTCACCCTAATATGTATTGTATTCGCTTTTGATGATTAATTTTATAATTACTACTTAATGTATAATAATTATGAATAAAAGCAATTACATAGCAAAGTTTATTAAGCGTAACTACGTAAAAAACAGAGCTACCTGATGTTTAGTATGCACAGCTACTAAGCTTAACTACATAAAAACGTTTAATGTAGAAAATGAAAATTTTCAGTTTGATTATTACAAAAATATAGATCAATTAACTAAAATAATGCTAATTAACATACTCCCGTACATAATCAGATGAAGAAGTCCGTCAATTTTTTCTGTACTATCTGTGCAGAAAAAATATAGTACAGAATGTTTCTGTATGTTTTTCTATTTAAGACAGGCTTTATTGTATAACAATAAAACTTAATTTCATCTATACCTTATTTACTTTTCGATAAAAATTATTTTTAAATAAAATTTTGTGTAATATGTACAGGCAAATCCATAATGTTCAGTTAAATACTATTATGCAAGATTTCTTGAAGTATGCTCAAAAAATTGATGAGTTAATGCATTAATGTTTTTCATATCAAAGTTATTGGAAGAACAGTAATCTCTCAAAACCATTAAAGCTGACATCGCTTCATTACTACTGAGGGTCCTCTCGATATTTCTCAGAAAAACTACCATTTCCTACTTTTTGGTTTGTTTTAGGATGTATGCACACTTATGTGGTCAAAATTCCATTATAGAAACAATTATTTTAATGTGAAAAATGTGTACTGTACATATCTTGTGCACTTAGGAAGTTTATGTACTTACTTAAGAGATGAGAACTTATATGGTTTCCACTGTACCTCCAAATCTAAAATAACATTGTGTATTCTTTTGAGTATCGCACTTAACTAAGTTTATTTTTGAAATTTGTAAAGAACTTTATAAGGAGTTAGATTTCCCCCACCCCCACCCCCCAGAGAAAAAGTCTTAAATTCTCTCATAACGAAATATTTAATATAATGGGCAACGTTAATAACATTTTTCAAGAGACAGTAACTAAAAACTTTAAAAAAAAAAACATGAACGAAAAATTTCTGAAATGTGATGAAGTAATAATGCATAATAAATATATTGTATTGTGTGTAAGGAAAATCAACACTAGGAGTGTCTGCTCTAGGAGAGGATGCCTTGAGCGAGGTCTCTTTTTAAGAGGTTCTAACGCGTATCCACGTTATATTTCGAGAAAACCGCCCAAAAATCTAGACTGTTAGATCGACAGCCGCGGGTAGACAAGAATCTTGGTCCTTCACGCTTCATGCATCTACTATATTCAATGCGCTATCCACTCGCCCATACGGCAGGACCTTTACAGAATAAAACCTGCCTTAAGTAAACCCTTAACTAAGCATAAGCTTATTATTTAAGAAAATATTTCTAGGTCCAGTGAACACTTAGTCCATTTCTATATAATTTTAATTCGTTAACGTTCATGTACACAGAGGTCGATAACTGATAGGCCAGGAAATTGAACTTGCAATTGAACCTGTTCAGTTACAGGTACGACTGTATATGTGTGTGTAACATGCACACTTATGTGGTCAAAAGGTTGCTCGAAAAAATCTTAATTAATGCACTAATAAATAAAAAAAATTGTGAGCGACCTTCCAAAATTTAAATTTTGAGCTGAAATTTTAAAAAACTTATTTTTGGGGGTCTATAAAATTATACCGTAACGAGAAAAAAAATTTAAAAAGAAAAAACATTCGATTTTTGAAATTTAAAAAAATTTTGAGCGACTTTTTTTTTTTTTTTTTTTTTTTGGAGCTGTCCTTTGGAGGGGGCAGGGGGCTCTTGAAGCATCAAAAACTAACATTTTTTTCACACGAGACTAAAAAAAAAAAAAGTCGTTTTTTTGCGTCACCCTAATATGTATTGTATTCGCTTTTGATGATTAATTTTATAATTACTACTTAATGTATAATAATTATGAATAAAAGCAATTACATAGCAAAGTTTATTAAGCGTAACTACGTAAAAAACAGAGCTACCTGATGTTTAGTATGCACAGATACTAAGCTTAACTACATAAAAACGTTTAATGTAGAAAATGAAAATTTTCAGTTTGATTATTACAAAAATATAGATCAACTAACTAAAATAATGCTAATTTATTAAATATTCAAACATACTCCCGTACATAATCAGATGAAGAAGTCCGTCAATTTTTTCTGTACTATCTGTACAGAAAAAATATAGTACAGAATGTTCCTGTATGTTTTTCTATTTAAGACAGGCTTTATTGTATAACAATAAAACTTAATTTCATCTATACCTTATTTACTTTTCGATAAAAATTATTTTTAAATAAAATTTTGTGTAATATGTACAGGCAAATCCATAATGTTCAGTTAAATACTATTATGTAAGATTTCTTGAAGTATGCTCAAAAAATTGATGAGTTAATGCATTTATGTTTTTCATATCAAAGTTATTGGAAGAACAGTAATCTCTCAAAACCATTAAAGCTGACATCGCTTCATTACTACTGAGGGTCCTCTCGATATTTCTCAGAAAAACTACCATTTCCGACTTTTTGGTTTGTTTTAGGATGTATGCACACTTATGTGGTCAAAATTCCACTATAAAAACAATTATTTTAATGTGAAAAATGTGTACTGTACATATCTTGTGCACTTAGGAAGTTTATGTACTTACTTAAGAGATGAGAACTTATATGGTTTCCACTGTACCTCCAAATCTAAAATAACATTGTGTATTCTTTTGAGTATCGCACTTAACTAAGTTTATTTTTGAAATTTGTAAAGAACTTTATAAGGAGTTAGATTTCCCCCCCCCCCACCCCCAGAGAAAAAGTCTTAAATTCTCTCATAACGAAATATTTAATATAATGGGCAACGTTAATAACATTTTTCAAGAGACAGTAACTAAAAACTTAAAAAAAAAAAAAACATGAACGAAAAATTTCTGAAATGTGATGAAGTAATAATGCATAGTAAATATATTGTATTGTGTGTAAGGAAAATCAACACTAGGAGTGTATGCTCTAGGAGAGGATGCCTTGAGCGAGGTCTCTTTTTAAGAGGTTCTAACGCGTATCCACGTTATATTTCGAGAAAACCGCCCAAAAATCTAGACTGTTAGATCGACAGCCGCGGGTAGACAAGAATCTTGGTCCTTCACGCTTCATGCATCTACTATATTCAATGCGCTATCCACCGGGGCCTTCGCAATTAGTAACGGGCCTGCGCGTGTATTTTGATGAGCCATCCAAAGAGGCCTACGGATGCTCGAGTCTTCACGTTTTTTAAGCTTCCCAGTGCTTTCAAACGTTATTTAATGTAGTTTTAAGTAGTAATTGTGTTACTAATTCAAGTACGAACTCATGATTAATTTGTTTCCTATGATACATATTGACATAAAGAAAATAGATGCATATAATTTGAAGGAAAAACAAAGTAGCGCTTACTCTCATGATTCACGATTGCTTATTTTAGTTTCACAAGTGGATATTTAATATACTTTAAAATAACTAAATACACAAATGAGAAAGACATTTTTATAATGAATATTTCATGAACGTAGTCGTATTTCCTACGTTATTTTAAACAATTCAACATTAATCTTTAACAAATGATATATTAAAGCGCATTTCAGTATTTTCGGGATATCCTGTATATTGGAGAAAATTGATAAAATACGCTCTATAGCGTGATCCCTGAATTAATTATTCTTTAATAAAGACATTTCATGTAGTATATATTATTCTTTTGTCGCTTTCTCAATCGAACTTAGGAATTGAGCAAGCATAATGAACGCTTGTACAAAATATTAACTACATTTGAAGTTTCTGTATAAACGGGCAAAAATCAATAATTTATAATTTACTGTATTTCTGCACTGTACCAGATGTAAGTCTAATCACATAATCAAGGCATATAACTGATAAATAAAATTTTCAACTGGCAAAATTAAATTGTCTAAATAGTATCACAACGTCATGCTTATTTACAAGAATAAAAACTACTCAAGTAATACGATTTCTGATTAAAACAATTTATTTATAAATAACACATGAGTAATTATTCACTAAACATGATTTACATACATATTTTTAGAATTTCTAAATAAATTATAAGCGTTCACTTACCTTTACATTCAGAGCAAAATGTTTGAATTTTAGGATAAATTTTCATGAAAGAAAATGGCGCAAGATTCACAAAACGATTACCTACATCTAAAGTTCTTTAGTACGACAAAAGTATAAAAAAAATGTTTTAAAATAATAAAATATAACATTTATAATACTTAGAATAATAAAATAGAATACTGTGACTGGAGAAAACAGGCCTCAAGGATAAACTCATTTTTAGAGATGGCAACTCATAAGCAGGCCCGTTACTAATTGCGAAGGTCCCGTATCCACTCGCCCATACGGCAGGACCTTTACAGAATAAAACCTGCCTTAAGTAAACCCTTAACTAAGCATAAGCTTATTATTTAAGAAAATATTTCTAGGTCCAGTGAACACTTAGTCCATTTCTATATAATTTTAATTCGTTAACGTTCATGTACACAGAGGTCGATAACTGATAGGCCAGGAAATTGAACTTGCAATTGAACCTGCTCAGTTACAGGTACGACTGTATATGTGTGTGTAACAAGAATAAATCGCTGTTCTTAAACTTTTGATTTTGAGGACAACTGCCAACACCTCCTACCAGGGGCGTAGCCAAGGGGGGAGGGTTAGGGGGTCATAACCTCCCCATGAGGAATTTTTTTCCATACAAAATGTATATTCTTCACTCCCTTATCACACACATGTATGCATATATGTGAGTTGCAGTAGTCGTAACCCCCCCCATGAAAAATTTCTGGCTACGCCCCTGCCTCCTACATATAGAAAGCCTAACAACTGAAACTTTGACATCATCACTAGGCCTTCAAGTGATGACGTCATCACAGTTTTATTTTCACAAAGTAAAAAAGCTATTTAAAATTTCTGGTGAATGCTGCAAATATTAGAAAATATCTTAAATAAAAAATTAAAATTAAAATACCTTTCCCATACAAAATAATTCATTCCGATTTATTTCCTTATCATATTATCTAATCAGTCACGGTTAAGAACTGCCATTTGTCATAAAATTATATTTTTTATCTCAAATTATTAAAATATTGTTATTCATGAGTAAATTCACCAGAAACTTTTTATAGTTTTATCTTGTGAAAATTAAACTTTTAAATGTAGGCCAAATGATGACGTCAAAGCTTGTGACGTAGCAGTTGTTAGACTTTCTTTATCTAGGAGGTGCTGCAACTGCTTTATTGTTCTGCATCACCTGTGTGCACTGTATTAATTCATACTTCTTAATGACTAACTGGAAATCTGCTTCCGCCACTGATCAAAAAAGTGAAAAATATCTATATCACTGCTTTAATTTAAAACAGCCGCGCACAGTTATTTTGTAATGTCACCCAGTAGAAGAATATTTTATTACATTTTGGTGGTTTTTCAAAAACTTATTTTCCTATTTTTTCCAAAAACTACTACACCAATCAATAACATCCATAAAACGTAAAATGTACTAAGTTACATACCATAGTCTGAAAGCACTCAAAATGGGGGGACCACCGGGGTAAAGTCGGACTTCGTTCCCACTGGGGACCACTAAAAACGGAAGGCGCCCCCCCTCTGCCCATCGCCTCTCTATCTGGGCCCCCGCTTGCGGTTATCAGAGGGCACAAGCAAAAACAACATCAACTTTCGGAGTGAGATGGGATTTTAATGAAAGGTCTTCGAGATCCTGTTGTACTTGCCGGGTAGCCGTGTAACTAGGGTTGTCAGGTCGCCAAACCAAATAGCCGGGCAGACCAGCCAGTTTGGACGGACATTTGGGTAAAAAAGCCGGACAGCCTACCATATTGAGGATTTTGTCTTAGTATTAATAGGTACAACAAAAAAATTGTATGTAAAATCAAGCTTTTTTTATTATTACCATGAATCTTGTTAAATTCTAATGAAATATAAATAACATCGAATGCCAAATCAGTTCAAGTACTTTATTACTAATCAGCCAAAGTCACCAGTAAAAAAGCCGGACACCGTTAAGTTTGGCCGGACACGCAATCAAAAAGCCTAACTATGTCCGGCTTTATCTGGACGCCTGGCAACGCTACGTGTAACCAGCCATCGCTCAAGAATGTCGAGATCTAGCGTTTTTTTTTTCATACTCCCTGTCCTTGGTTTTTTTTTTTTTTTTTTTTCTTCCTTTCTTCTCTTAATTTGCAACTAGCATCGCGGCCTTTCCTTTGTGCCTTCAATTTCGGCGGCTACTTTGTAATTTTCCTTTTTCTATCTTTTTTTTTTATTGGGAGGGGGGGAAGAGAGTAAACCAGGGGTTGATCCAGGAATTTTTTGCCAGTGTCTCTCATTTTTGTAAGAGCTGTTTATTTCTGTGAGTTTCAATATCCACTTTGCGCGAATTTCGACATCTATTTTTGTGAATTGTCACGCCAACATTTTTTAAAAGTATCTTTTTTCTTAAATTAGCTTACAAAAGAAATTAAAATGCACGGTAAAATGACATTGAAGGGTTGTTTTTAACCCTTTATCTAACGAAATGAGAACTGCAGTGGTGTAGTCGAAGGGGGACGCAGGGGGACGCCGTCCCCCTACTTTTTCACTTTAGCCCATACGTCCCCCCACTTTTTATTTTCAGGGTGGACGCTCAATTACAAGGTTTTTTTTTTAAATTCTGTGAAGAAATTAAAATTTTCGTTTGTTCGCGCCACGGCAAGTACATCGGTATAAAAATTAAAAGGAAACTTTTGACAGTTTGAATCGACTTTACAAATGGGATTGTAAGGGTTTCTTTAACACTTCAGTAGTGAGAACATATCCATAAGAATAGAGCAGATTATAGTCTTTCCGCACACACAAATCCGCTATACGTGTTCACAATAACAACAACATTGGATTGTGGACAAATGTAAATGGAAAAAATTAAGTAGCTCCCATCGCCCGTCCGTAACAGTTCGGAGTTTTCCGTGGTTTTCACCGAAACTTAGCGTGAACCCCTTAGAACCCCTTAGAAAAACCCTAACGGAGGGCACACCCCCCTTGTGCTGTTCTTCTGACGAGAATTTATAAGAGGACTTCAAAGCAAGCACACAAATCCGATTACATGTTCACAACAACAAATTAAGTAGCTTACACGGTTGATCAAAAAGACTTAATTTAGATTATTAAGTAGTAAGTAATGAATAATTTAACAATGAGTTCATTTTAATTAATTACTAAACAAATGATGGTTAAATTAGTTTTATTGGTTGTTTAAGGAATAATTACAATTAATGAATCCGATAAGTTTTAGGTTAAATTTCGTCGAAAATGAGCGTCCCCCCACTTTTTTTCTTAGGACTACAACACTGGAGAACTGCCAAGAATATCAGCTTGAATCTATTTGTTTTCTCTTGTTAAAGCTAGGCAATGAGTGATCAATACTGATTTATGTCATAAAAAAGAAAATTACGAAAAAATGAATGAGCATACTTAAACTATTTACGTTGGATGACTGGTTTTATAAACCGTGAACGAGTCTTTTGAAAAAGAGTATATAGGACGAAGCATCTGAAGGCGTCCAGTAATACTTGGATGGACACCCTTTTGGAAAATCGAACCCTTTAATCGGAAAACAGACGTCTGAAAATTCACAAATGCTCTTTTTGGGGAGGAGGA
Organism: Cheiracanthium punctorium; assembly: GCA_038373885.1. Classification (NCBI taxonomy): domain Eukaryota; kingdom Metazoa; phylum Arthropoda; class Arachnida; order Araneae; family Cheiracanthiidae; genus Cheiracanthium; species Cheiracanthium punctorium. Next base: position 36,226 of record JAWZYV010014722.1, on the reverse strand, counting down.
GGAGGCTCCACACGATTAGAAAGTGAGTGGAAAGCTGTCTTTTTAAAACAATCTACTCTGATAGAACATGTAATCTTGATGTAAGCTGATTCAATGAAGTCTTTGGTATTGATTTTTCAAAGGAAGGGTTACAATGAACAGATTTTTCCCGCTTTTTTTTTTAACAATTTTAATTTAACGGTACTTCTAAATACTGTCAGTAGATAAAAGGGTTAATCGACTATATTTTTGTGAGGGGGCTATTTTAATCGATTATAATTTCGTCTAGGGGCCGTTTTAATCGATTGTAATTTTGTCAAGCAGCCGTAAAACGAGCACAAATTTCGTTTGCGTCGATCCCTGAAAATCCATAGGTGTTTTTTTCTTGTAACATTTGTAATTCATATTCAAAAACACTCGAGAATATAACACATAACACAGTTCCCGTTTCAGAAATGTCAAGGAGACCAAAAAGTAATGTCGCTTCGTTCTCACCTAGCCAAAACTAAGTGAAGCCAATAATAGGAAAATTTAGCTACGTGTAAATTTGTTAACGAAGGTGCTGTATTAGAGAGCACTTTCCAAAAATCGCAACCTTTAGCTTGGGGGGAGGGGGGGAGGTCTAGACGTTCTTTTAGAATCCCATAGCTTAATTGGCCTATTTTGAATTTTACAGTTTAAAGTACAAAATTTTTCCAAACTATTCTTAACTAGAAGTCAAAGCCCGTTGTGGAGGCAATTACAACGGGTGCTAGAAAAAACGTTTGAGTCTACACTTAACACACAGCACTGTACGCACGTTTGGTTTGGGTCAATTAAGTTTTTTCAAAAATTTGCGTAGTCTCTTATATTGATTACTGACATAAAAATCGGGTTTTATGATTGCTATAAACTTATTTACCCCTCCGGGTTGCTATAAACTTATTTACCCCTCCTTCCCCCACCGAAGTCATACGTTCCGTTGGAAAATAATTTAGCACTACAACACTGGACCATAAAACAAAAACAAATTATTCAAACAACCTTAATACTCAGTTATCAAGATCAAATACTACATTAAAGTGAAAAAAAAAAAGAACATTAAGATCAAATTCAACACAAAAACCCCGAAAGTGGGTAAATTTTTAATATGTATTCGTAAATAATCAACTAAATAATTCAACGCAAAATTTAATTAAAAGATAATCAGCATCCATCGAATCCATTTGTATTACAGATAAATCATTAGAAATATCTAGAGTTTTTTGTATTTTCATTCATATCCAGTATTTTTCAGCATAAGTAAGACATTAACCAACAGTTTCACTTCAACCAATACTGCTTGAAAAACACTGCCATAATTCAGGAATATTCAGAAATTTTTAGGCAATTGCTTCAATCATTAGGCAATCATCTTGGCGGATGGATAAGATTGCTAACATCTAGGAGCGGTAGGAAGCACCAAGACGGCTCAGAATCACATAGGGATGTGGGTCTCCAAGTGCGGATTAACAGTCATTATGAAACTCGTGCCGAAATAATAGTGTAAGGTAATATGTATAGTTTGAAATAGACAAAATTGATCGCTTATAAAAAAATAATAATAATAACAACAGAGCTTTGAATCTTATTTATTTAGCAGATGCAATAATAAGAGTGTAAGTCAGTTATGATTATGCAGGGGTCTATCCAGACTTTTCAGACAGTGTCCTGTTCTTATGAAATTGTGAAAACGTTGCTTATGATTTTGTGAACCTGAAATTAGCGTTTTCAATCAGAATTTTCTATCCAGGGTCCTGTGTTCGTGAATTTGTGAAAAAAAATAGTATAGTTTTCGTGAATTATTATAAAATATATATTATATACAAATTTAAATTTAGTATTAAAGTTCCATTTTAAGTCCTATTTTAAAAAAAACTGTAAACTGGCGAAGAATTGTTCACACATCAGTTTATGTTGAGAAAATTCGTTTTATATTTTAAAATATTAAATTATATAAACACATATTTGGGAGAAGGCGGCTGTTCACCATAGGAAGAATTTTGTGAAAGGCGAGTTTGTCAAATGAAAAGTATTGCGAAGGGTCCGTTTTAAAGATAAAATATTTTCTGAAGGAGCCGTTAACGGACCGAAATTTCTCCTAAGCAGACCCCTGTTATGAAACGTAGCTAAGATATTCGACCAATGCTTCGTCGCTAATTTTTAAATGATTAATAGCGGCATGAAGACGACGTCTTAACCTTTTGAGGCGCAACCCTTTCCCAAATGCTGAAAAATGGGCAGCCGTTGCCATCGCTCGACTTAACTACCAGCAAGAGGGCGGACGATCGAAACGTTCATCACGTGCCACAGATCTAGAGACCCTTTTTTGACGACAGCTGGCTGTTTGCCATCGCTCGACTTAACTACCAGCTGTGCCGGCACAGCCAGCTGTCGTCCAAAAAGGGTCTATCGATCTGTGGCACGCGACGAACGTTTCGATCGTCCGCCCTCTTGCTGGTCGTTCAGTCGAGCGATGGCAACGACTGCCCCTTTTTCAGCATTGGGGAAATCTATACAGCTGTTCTCGCATGCTTCCATTTTTCAGCAGATGTCAGTGCTTTTAAAAATAATCGTGACCATTTTGTTTACGGGAAACGGCATGCTCAAAAGTAGAGGGTTCTCGTGGAGCTCTGTCACCCGCAACTATTTTTATAGAAATCCAATCCATTCTTCGTGACTTGGCAACAGTCAAAACGTCAGAGTTTGGTGTTCCCAGAGCGGGAACACTGCGCGTTAAAGGGTTAATATCTAACTGCTGCATCAACAATTAAATAAAAAATATTAATCTAATAAGAGTATATAATTCTGCCTTAAATATTTACTAGCAGCATGGCCCGGCGTTGCCCGTGCAATGGAAGAGAAATGCCCATTGACCTTATATATACCTTGTAAAGGGAAGGAATGTGAATCCTCACGCTCCAATGATAAAAAAAAAAAAGGACGTTAAAGGGTTAAACCCTACAGTCCCGTGTAATTCTGAGTCAGCCAGGTTCGACCTACCCCCTCGTAGATGCTTTTTTTTTTTTTTTTTTTGGAAAGACCTGTCGCTGAGACGAACCCGGATATTTCTGATGCTATATACTTAGAAGGAACTTTCAAAGTGCCATTATCGTTTAACACCTTTCAGTCCACTCCACATCCTTCAGTTGGTCTCGTTGGTGAGGACTGCTTGCTGTTGCAGGGTCGACATGAAGCTGGAGAACCCCACGATCAGCTTGTTGGCCAGGCGAAAATCGTGCCTGACCAGGGAGCGCCATTCCTCCGAGGAGACGATCCGGCTGTAGTGCTCGTTGAAGAAGTCCTGGACTGCGAGCGCCAGTTCCCTGGTGGTGCTGGTCCGCCGCCAGGGCCACTGCGTCCGGCAAGCGCTCCACCGTCAGATTCTTCACCACGTATTCCGCGCAGAACGAGCTCAGCTCGAGAACTCCGTGCTGGGTGGCGGTGCGGCACAGTTCGAGGGCGCTGCCGAAGTCCCGGAATTCGACCCTGCCGGAGTACAGGTACTCGAGGAAAGTGCCGAAGGTGCCTTCGTCGCAGTCCGGTATGTCGACGACGGCCGCGTCGCGTCGGAACGTGGCGGCGAAGGCGGGAGAGCGGGCCGCCAGGACGGACTTGTGGACCCGGAACTCTTTGCCCCGGACCACGAGCGTCGCGTCGCAGGAATCCGTGTCCGGCAGCAGGTCCTTGAAGTCCTCCGATAGTTTTTCCAGTTCTATCAAAAACAAGAAGGATAAATTAGTCCGGAAGGAATAGATTACACCGGTCAAAAAAAAAAAAAAAAAAAAAAAAAATTGGGGGGTGGGATTCTGTTCTCATGCTTAATTTCTGATTCTAGATATTGAAAAACACTTAAATTTTCATTTTTAGTTCTTAAAGTTTGCTTTTGTCTGTGATTTATGTCGATCAGTATATTTTAATTTTTTTCATAAACGAAAGATGGCAGCACTTTGATTAACCCGAAAGTAAACTGTATTATTATAATATTGCATGTAATATTTTTATTTTATCAACACAATGATGCAAAGTAATATACTAAAAAACTGTAATTGATTGCGTCTGAAAAAAAATGACGATTTATGTAATAAGAATATTCAATAAAATAATTATTTTACATTTATATGTCACTGTTTATCACAAATCTTGAATAAAAAAGACTTTTATATCCAGCAAAAAACTTTTCTGATCATAATTTAGAATGGAATAATTAAAATATATATAAAAATCAGTGATTTTTGCCAAAAAATTGTTTTAATTTCTACAAAAGCAAACTTTCATTTAAAAAAAAAAATATATCTTCCTTAGTTTTCCATCAAGAGTTTTTAGTGTTACACGCTTTTAACCCTTTAAACGCGCAGTGTTCCCTCTGTGGGAACACCAAACTCTGACGTTCTGACTGTTGCCAGTCACGAAGAATAGATTGGATTTCTATAAAAATAGTGGCGGGTGACATAGCTCCACGAGAATCCTTTTCTTTTTAGCACGTCCTTTCCCGTAAAAAAAAAGGATCACGATTATTTTTAAAAGCACTGACATCTGCTGAAAAATTGAAGCATGCGAGAACAGCTGGATAGATTGCCCCATGCTGAAAAAAAGGGCAGCCGTTGCCATCGCTCGACTTAACTACCAACTTTTCTGACGACAGCTGGTTGTGTGCGGCACAGCCAGCTGCCGTCCAAAAAGGGGGTCTCTAGATCGGTGGCACGCGATGAACGTTTCGATCGTCCGCCCTCTTGCAGGTCGTTCAGTTGAGCGACGGCAACGGCTGGCCTTCTTTTCAGCATGGGGCAATCTATCCAGCTGTTCTCGCATGCTTCCATTATTCAGCAGATGTCAATGCTCTTAAAAATAATCGTGACCCCCTTTTTTTTACGGGAAATGACGTGCTAAAAAAAGTAAAGGATTCTCGTGGAGCCCTGTCACCCGCAACTATTTTTTTTTTATAGAAATCCAATTTATTCTTCGTGACGGGCAACAGTCGAAACGCCAAGAGTTTGGTGTTCCCAGAGCGGGAACACTGCGCGTTAACCCTTTTAGGCGCAGTGTTCCCGCTCTGGGAACACCAAAACTCTGACATTTTGACTGTTGCCCGTCACGAAGAATAGATTGGATTTCTATAAAAATAGTTGCGGGTGACCTAGCTCCACGAGAATCCTTTACTTTTTAAGCACGTCATTTCCCCGTAAAAGAATGGTCACGATTATTTTTAACAGCACTGACATCTGCTGAAAAATGGAAGAACGCGAGAACAGCTGGATAGATTGCCCCATGCCGAAAAAAAGGGCAGCCGTTGCCATCGCTCGACTTAACGACCAGCAAGAGGGCGGACGATCGAAACGTTCATCGCGTGCCACAGATCGAGAGACCTTTTTTTGACGCAGCTGGCTGTGCGCGAGCTGTCGTTAAAAAAGGGTCTCTAGATCTGTGGCACGCTATGAACGTTTCGATCGTCCGCCATCTTGCTGGTCGTTAAGTCGAGCGATGGCAACGGCTGCCCTTTTTCCAGCATTGGGAAAGGGTTGCGCCTCAAAGTGTTAATCGCACTCTAGTAGTGCCCGAAAAAATTTGGAAAGAATACATTGTATACTCACCGATCAACGGCTTGCAGCTACATTCCGCAGGTTCCACATCTAGCGGAAAGCCTCGCTTCAGCATGAACACAAGCGTCAAGTCTTCGGAGGGTGCCATTCGACGCAAGACCTCGGCCCTCCTGTAAAACTTAGCAAGACCCAGCCCCGGTCGTCGAAATCCACGCCTTACTGTCTCTTCCAGAGTCCCCACGGAGCCGTCTCCCCACTTGAAGCTCACGTCGCACTCGAGGATGTGCCCGCATCTCTCGGGGACAAACAAGACGACGTGTTGTTGTTCCCTCACGGAGGGAGTGATGCACGGAATGATCCCGAATTTCAGCTCCAGTTCGCCCAGGAAGAAAGACTTGCTGACGATGCGCTGCTGCTTCCCCTCTTCTTCGACTGCCGCGGACAGCAGCGAGAAGCCCCGGAGGGTCCACGTCAGCTGCTTGACGTCGTGAAGGTGGCGCAGCTCGCCCACCTCTCTGAGAAAATTCACTTTCGTATTAGGAGGGCGGCGGAAATGTCTTCGGTTCATCTTCCCAACACACGATAAGCAGTCGACAGGAACTCAACGAGAGGATTTCACGGAGGGGGTGGGGGGCGGAAATCTACGGGAAAGTGAAGAAAAGATCGGTGAATAAAATAAAAAAAAATCTGAAAATCTGTTTTCATGCCATTTACAGTCGAACCTCGTTATGAGGTGACGCGTAGAAAAGTGACCTTATAAACGGGGTGACCCTATCTGCTATACAAGTAACCAGCCATCTATTTTAACCCTTTGAGGCGCAATCCTTTCCCAATGCTGAAAAAAGGGCAGCCGTTGCCATCGCTCGACTTAACGACCAGCAAGAGGGCGGACGATCGAAACGTTCATCGCCTGCCACAGATCTAGAGACCCTTTTTTGGCGCAGCTGGCTGTGCGGCACAGCCAGCTGTCGTCGAAAAAGGGGTCTCTATATCTGTGGCACGCGATGAACGTTTCGATTGTCCGCCATCTTGCGGGTCGTTAAGTCGAGCGATGGCAACGGCTGCCCTTTTTTTTCGGCATTGGGCAATCTATCCAGCTTTTCTCGCATTCTTCCATTTTTCAGCAGATGTCAGTGCTGTTAAAAATAATCGTGACCCCTTTTTTTTACGGGAAAGGACGTGCTAAAAAAGTAAAGGATTCTCGTGGAGCTATGTCACCCGCAACTCTTTTTATAGAAATCCAATCTAGTCTTCGTGACTGGCAACAGTCAAAACGTCAGAGTTTGGTGTTCCCAGAGCGGGATCACTGCGCGTTAAAGGGTTAACTCAGATGCCTATTTTTGCAAGTAATATTATATATAAATATATAAGGCAGAATTATATACTCTTATAAGATTAATATTTTTTTATTTAATTGTTGATGCAGCAGTTAGATATTAAGCAAGGAAATAATAATGGATGCATAATATACTTACAAAAATTAAAAACACAATTCAATATTTAAAATATTCATTTATGTAGGAATATCTTTCCTTCGGTTTAGATATTCTTACCACTACTTTTTCAAGATCACTAACAGTTTTTAAATGTTCTTCTGAGGTTTATATGAGGGAGTTGTCGGAGGACGATTAAGAGAAACGTTCCCTCGGCCGCTCACATGACGTATAGTGTACAAAAGGTATTTGAGAAAAAACTGACGGACAACTGGAATACACAAAAAGCTGCACTTTATTGTAGGTATCTTCACAAAACAGTTATTAAAGAAACAAGTTCAATTACGCACCGCACATTGCTTCATAAAAATATAACACCAGGAACATATCTAATTGTTCCGGCCACACGGCATGCCGGAGTTCCATAAAAAAAACGAACACAACCTCCTCTGACGGAGAGCAATCGAGAAGTCTTGTCAAATCTTCCCACAAAACTGCCAGCTCTCTACAGGTTGGCGAGTAAAATATGAGCACTCATAAGCCACTGCCCCACGTGACAACCACCGTCCGGTAGGCGTAAACAATATAAAAATTTGAAACAAACGGATTAAATGATTGATGCCAAGACAGAAGTGCCAGAATTTGGCGGATGCCAATACGTAAGGCAACAACCCCGTGAGAAAACACCGACGGAGACCGGGAGGCGCTATGAACTAACACAGCATATGCTAAAGCGAAATTAATTTAGAAGGGAAACCCCGAAAAATCCCAGACATAGCGTCGCGCAAAAGGAAATAATATTTTATCGAGCCGAAAAAACAAAGTGGAGAGAGATTAATACGGAATACGTAATTTTGATTTAGAAAGACGAAACATAGGAACATTATTTTAAGACGCGAAAAATATGTGAACTTCGTCACAGCCTGAGATTGCGTAAAAAACACCTAACAGTATTCAACGAAAATGCAGTGAGAAAACACACGCGAAACAAACTTGAACTCATTCCAGGGATGGGTGTGGCACATGCTTTGCACCTGGCATTTTTACCCCTTTCTAAACAGCGGATAGAGCAAGGTGCAATCCACTTTTCAAAGAAATGAGTGGCTTATTTAGTAATAAGCACATAGAAGTAAACATGGGGGGGGAGGGAATTTAAGCCTTTTGTAGCCCTGCAAACTGTCCTTTTCCTTATCAACACAATGAAGAAAGGCTAGATCGCTCATCCCTTACTGAATGATAGCTTTTTCTATTTCAGAAATATTTCCCACGGAGATCAAAGTGACCCTATAAGTGGGTATAGCTAGGATGGCATGACTCTATAAGCGATATTAAAATATATAGAATTCCTATTCAGTCAGACGGGACTTTTCAAAAGTGACCATATATGAGGGGTGACCTTATAAGCGGGTGACCCTATAACGAGGTTTGAATGTATAAGCAATGAAATTGCGAGTCGCGCTAGTGCAGCGGATCGTTGTCTACGCGATTTAGGAATTTTCTTTAAATTACAATTAATTAGGAAGCATACCAAAATATTGGTATTTAAAACAACAAAATTAGGCAATTATTATTTATTAATTAATTTTGGAGCCGGGAGCTTGCCGCAGATGTCCTTCCTGAAATCAGTCAGTCCCTGATCACGCTCAGAATGACAAAACATCATACTAGGGCATACTTTTTTAGACGGGGGTTTTGGTTTCTCAAGAACTTGAAACGGATAAAAATCGCAATTTTTTTTTTAATTCCAAGTAATGTACAGCTGCGAAAAAAAAAAAAAAAAAAAAAAAAAAAAAAGACCACTACAATCATGAATATCATTCAGCTACGGTCGAACCAAAGAATATAAATAACAGGATTGAAAATTTATTTGTTTGAATTTCATATAAAAAACGAAATTACTTTTTTGCTGAGCCAATATTATCACTGTGTTTGTTATTTCTCTTTCTTCATTTAATATTATCGCCTATACAATGTGTAATATTCTTATAAGACTTTTGGTGGTATTTTAATTCATTATCGGATGAAAATTTAGACAGACAAACGTGATTTTGAATGTGTTTTGAATGTTTGATAAAATATGGGGAAGTCCAAAGACCTAATGTTTCCAATATTAAAAAAGGTCAAATTCATGCCTTGAATGTTGAGGATGTTAGTTTTTCAGAAATAGGATGTTGTATATTAGAAGACATATACATCTACTGCATCTGATTCTATACCTGGAAAATATTTTATTTGGGGGGATATGATAGCGGATGCAACAATAGACGCTTGATAGAATCACCATCAAACTGTAGAAACCTCTAATTTATTTGCTTCAAAATTTGATTTTTTTTTTTTTTTTAAATACCGCTATCTTTTACTGTGTTTTTGTGCAAAAGAAATATAAATTTCGCTTATTTTAAGCAGCTTTCAAAAAATTTTATTTAATATAAATTAAACTACTGAACGTAAAAATTTGAAATTTTGCACAGCCATGTCATATTACTTTCTGCATCTATTTCCATCAAAATTTGGCTAGGTCGCTATTCATAATTTTTTGAATATTAATTTAATAATTCATAATTCATATTAATATTTTATTAAAAAGTCATAATAAGTGAATTATGTTTGGGTAGTTTAGTTCTAATAGTAGGAATAAAATTCAGCTTCTTATTATCAGTATTATATGAGATATGAATTAACCCTTTAACGCGCAGTGTGTCCGCTCCGGGAACGCCCAACTCTGACGTTTTGACTGTTGCCAATCCCGAAGAATAGATTTGATTTCTATAAAAATAGTTGCGGGTGACCTAGCTTCACGAGAATCCTTTACTTTTTAGCACCTCATTTCCGTAAAAAAAATGGTCAGGATTATTTTTAACAGCACTGGCATCTGCTGAAAAATGGAAGAATGAGAGAACAGCTGAATAGATTGACAGCCAGCTGCGCCAAAAAAGGGTCTCTAGATCTGTGGCAGGCGATGAACGTTTCGATCGTCCGCCATCTTGCTGGTCGTTAAGTCGAGCGATGGCAACGGCTGTCCCTTTTTTAAGCATTGGGAAAAGGTTGCGCCTCAAAGGGTTAAAGTATGAAAAAATATTTTAACATATGGGGAGGGGGATTTTGGATCTCATAACTCACCTATTTTCAGTTCAAATTTATTGAAAATTGGTATCCGGGGTTAAAATGAGCTAATTTTTTTAAATATGAAGTGAAATCGAGGGGTTGCTATTGATAAAGAAAAGTTGGTGCGAATTTCAATATGAAGATGGCCCCTTATGCAATTTTTATGAATATCAAATTAAAGTGTACTTCAATCGTAAGCGATCGGTATCTGTAACTTAGCTGTACGACGAACGACGGCCGAAAAAAGTACAAGTGGGCCTTTCTTTTTTTTTCGCAGCTGTACCTACAAAAGTGTTATGCTACTGTATAGTTACGCTGATCCCCGACTCACTCTGTGAACATTCCGCGCATCCACTTCAATATAAATATTTTACTGCCTTTACTCCAAGAAGATTAAAAAGTTCAAAAAGATTAGAAATTAAAAAAAAAAAAGCGTCATAACATCTACACCATTTATGCGATCCGCTTGAAAATTTTCATAATTATGCATAAAAATATTTAAAAAGAAAAACACAATCTGTGCTACTTTAAAAATCTGAAAATACTCTGGTTCCCGCATTTTTAAGCGATTTTTTGCTATTTTCAGCTCTATTTTATTTCCGAGAGTCAAAATAGTAAGTAAGCCATTTGCGTGACGAAATGAGCTGTTGCAATCGACAGGACGTCCTATTCATCACGGTCATCAGGCTTTGAAAGGAAAGTGTGATTTCAAATCGTTTAAAACAGTTTTGCCAGATTACATAGTCTGTTTATTTATTTATTTTTCACAAATAAATCGTCTGCACGAATACAAGAAAGTCTGCGTGCACAAAATGTTCATAATTATCTATAAAAATATAGAAAACAATCTGCTCTACTTTAAAAACCTGAAAATCCACCCGTTCCCTCATTTTGCTATTTTCAGCTCCATTTTATTTTCGAGAGTCAAAAAATTGAATCATTTGAGTGACAAAATTAGCTATTTCAAGTGAGAATGACGTCCTATTTGAAGTCGCTGTCATCAATCTTTGAGTGAAGTCAGCTCGTTAAAAGTTTTTTTAGATAACATAGTTTTTTTTTCATTAAAATAATCGTCTGCTTGAAGCATTGATGTAAAAGGGGGTTGACAAAACGAAATCGTTCGAATGCGAAACGTTTCTGCGCGTTTCCAGAAGAGCATGAAGTTCGATTTGGATATATAATAAAAATTGAATATGAACTTATTTCTTTTAGGTGGACGAAGATTCAATATATTGAGTGTACACATATTTTCGCCAAATGTATTTCCTAGCGCCGGTTGTAATTGCCTTCACAACGGGCTTTGTCTTCTAGTTTTATTTACGTAGATGCATTTCAGACATATAGGTTCGGTTTAGAGCGTAAACAACGTAGACTTCTTTCAGTTTATAACACCCACGGAGGGGGCTATGGGGGCTAAAGCCCCCCTCTAAAGGTGGAGAGTTAGAAGTGAAAAGCTTTAAAAATTGAAAACTGTCACTTAATTAAAATATTTTATTATTCGTCTTTAAATTATTTCTAAAATATTTTTTACCAAAAAAAAAAAAAAAAGAAAGAAAGAAAGAAAAAAGAAATTAATTTTTAAATAAGTACTCCCAGTCAGTGTATAAAACACAATTAAACTAAAGTATAAGTTTGGGCTGAATAATTGCCTGAGACTATACGATTTACCTAAAAAGAGGTCTGAATATAATGCTAGTGGTATGAAAAAATAACACAGTGCCAGTGGCGTAGCAAGGGGGAGAGGGGGTGTTGAGGGTTACACCACCCCCATGAGGAATTTTTTGCAATACAAAATGTATATTCTTCACTCCATTACCACACACACGTATACATATATCTGAGTTGCACTAGTCGTAACCCCCCCTCCCCCGCCATGAAAAATTTCTGGCTACGGCACTGTAATAGCAGAATAATTATTATTACTATTATCTTTCATAAAACAGTTTACCTGTCTCTTATTTTAAATTAAAATCAAAATTTGCAAATTTTTAAACTTAAAGAATAGTTTTGGAGGCCCCAGGCGTTTGCCCCGAAAGCACTGCCGGGTATCAGTCCCTGCCACTGACCCGGTCATTAGAAAGGAAAAAAATATATATATATATAGACATAGCTTTGAATTGTTTTAAATTTTAATCGGAATAAAAAAGAAACAATTAACTCGCATCTACCATTTTATTTGATAAATCTTTTTATCAAATAAAATGATACATTTTAAAACGAATATCTAAAAGCATGCCTAGGTGAAGTAGCATCTGTCAACAAAATTGCGCCTTTTTCTTTCATACATATGTACCTAATCATCTATGATGATGACTGCGGAAGAACTTATCTACGAACTCGAACAAGTCAAAACATGTTACATTATAACAAACCATTAGTATTGTGTACAAATATTTGAACATACAATGAAGTACAGTTCATATGCCTTTGAAGGGACCGGCCTAAGATGACGTATAAATGAAAATACGTATAGGGGCGCAATTCCATATGAACATGCACATGAACATTAAAAAAAAATATATTATTTAATAAATTGCTTGAGAAATTATTGTTGTAGCTGTGTTGGCAACAGTTTATTTTGTGTAAAAATTTCTTTTTATCAGAATAGCAACACTTCAGACATCTACGTTGTAGCATGAGTAAGGTGACCATACGTCCCGTTTTGAACGGGACAGTCCCGTTTTTAGGCGGCTTGTCCCGTTGTCCCCAAGCACAGCTTTGGGACACCGTAATGTCCCGTTTTTAGAAAATGTCCCCTGCAATGTCCCGTTTTTAGAAAGAGAGCAACCCACGGTAACGATTTCAATAAAGGCCGCTAAAAATCTAAAATCATCCAACGGCAGTGTCTGTAAAAGAAAAAAAACTGACCTCCCTCCCTACCCTCTCGAGACGCAAAGAAAACGCCGGGGGGGGGATGTATTGTTTTTGTGTTTGTTCTTTTAATGTTCTTTTTTTTGTCAACTATTTCAATTTATTTAATTTTTATTTCTTTTTTTAAAGTCATGTTCCTCTTTTGCTTATTCCCCCCCTCCCCGATCTCCACTTTATTTTCCCTTTTCACTCTGGTTTTTTAAGAATTTTTTTTCCTTCCGAATGACAACTTCCTTTTTTCTGTGTGTCCTTTTACTTACATTTCTCACTTTCCTACCTTCCTGCCCTGTGTCGGATGGTGTTTTAGAAGTCGAAGAAGGCTTAAACCTTGTACCACCCTAAACGTACGTCTTTCACTATTTTTTATAGTATATGTGTGTTTTAGCAGTCTTTTTTTTCCATTTTACTTTGAAATTAACATTAACGCAAGCTTTTTTGCGCGTTTTCTTAGCAACTAAAAGATACCCAGACCTGCAAATTCAATCTCCCTACACTGTTACCTTAAAAAAACTGTAAATGTCCCGTTTTGAGGAAGAAAATAAATACACTATTGCCAAAAAAGAAGTAGATGTCCCGTTTTGAAGGAAAAAATAAATGGTCACGTTAAGCATGAGTTACCATACACTTTGTATATTTTAAATCAATAACCAATTTTATATACAAAACTAAATGATGTTTTGTGATTAGAAAGGTACATGTATAGCTGCAGAAAAAAAAAGGCCCACTTGCTCTTAATTATAAAAGTCGTACATCAAAGTTATATATACCATTCGTTTGCAAATAACGCATACTTTAATTTACTAGTAATTTAATTTGCATAAGGGGTCGCCTTCATATTTAATTCTGCATCAACTTCGTTTTATTCAATGGCAATGCTGTATTTTGACTTTATTAAACGAAAGAAAACCTTCAAATTACCCTAAATATAAATTTTCACCAATTTTCTACGATAATTTCCGGAGATATTGAGAATTTTTTTTTTTTTTTTTTTTTTTTTTGTGTGTGTGTGTGATTTTAAGGGACTTTCTGCAAATTGAAAAACGCTGTTTGTAGGTTCCGAACTTTTCGCCTATCGTTAATTTCGCTCGCGAGAGTTAAAAGAAGTAAATATTATTTTCACGGAAAATACTGTTTTTAATGTTACAGTTTTTTGTACTCAGAATATCAGGTGTAGAATTTAGAATATTTAGTTAGTGGTCCAAGTGACCCGTGAGTCCATAACTTCCTTGATTCGTACACGTGATTTAAAGGAAAAATACAAAACGACTGCTCACGATTTTGAAAACCTTTCTGATTTTGAAATTGTTATTGAGTATTTCTCTTGGAGGTTCGCTTGGGCAGGATAAATGTTGCCAGGAGTGAGAGGCTGTTCTCTGCTCTTCTGACTACCAGCAGGAATGTTACTCAACTACGGTCGAACTCGAAGAATGGTTCCATGACTGAAAATTTATTTGTTTGAATGTAGAAAATGTTGTTTGAATGTATTTGTCGCATGTAAAAAACGTAATTACTGTTTTGCCGACCCAATATTATCATTGTGTTTGTTATTTCGCTTCTTTCATTTAATATTATCGTCTGCAATGTGCAATATTCTTATAAGACTGTTGGCGGTATTTTAACTTATATTATATTCAGACGAAAATTTAGACAGAAAAACCTAATTTTGAATGTTTGATAAAGCATGGGGAAGTCCAAAGACCTGATGTTTCCAATATTAAAAAAGGTCAAATTCGTGCCTGGAGTGTTGAGGATGTTAGTTTTTCAGAAACAGAACGTTGTATTGGAAGACATACATATACTGCATCTAATTCTATACATGGAAAACATTTTATTTGGGATATGGTAGCGGACGCAACAATAGACGCTTTATAGAATCACCATCAAACTGTAAAAACGTCTAATTTATTTGCTTCAAAATTTGATATTTTTCATACCCCTATCTTTTACTGTTTTTGCACAAAAGAAATTTAATTTACATTTATTTTAAGCAATTTTCAAAAAAATGTCACTTAATAAATTTATATATGATCCCTTAACACAGGAAAATAACACATTTTATTTAATATAAATTACACTACTGAACGTAAAAATTTGAAAATTTGCACAGACATGTAAAATCACTTTTTGCATCTATTTCGATCAAAATTTGGCTAGGTCGCTATTCAGAATTTTTTTAAATATTAATTCAATAATTCATAATAATATTTTATTAAAAATTATAATAGTAGTAAATTATGTTTCTGTCTTTTAATTCAAATAGTATGAATAAAAGTCAGCTTCTTACTATCAATATTATATGAGATATGAATTAAAGTATGAAAAAATATTTTGACATAGAGGGGGGGGGGGGGCAGCTCATAACTCCCTCATTTCCAGTTTAAGTTTATTGTAAATTGGTATCTGGGGTTAAAATGAGCTAAATTTTTTAAAATATGAAATAAAATCTGGGAGTTACTATTGGAAAAAAAAAATTTAATATGGAGGCGGCCCCTTATGCAATTTTTATGTATAGCATATTAGAGTGCACGTCAATCGTAAACGATTGGTATATGTAACTTTTCTGTACGACGAACGACGGCTGAATAAAGTGCAAGTGGGCCTTTTTTTTTTTTTTTTTTTTTTTTTTTTTTCGCAGCTGTACATACAAACTCTCATAAAGATTATAGCGCTTAAGAAGTAGAATTCTAGCAGAAATACAACTATGCAAGTTTGTCAGTGGGGGCGGTTAATTAGAAGATTAACATATACATCCATTTTATGTAAGTAAAGTAGAATCTTTTACAAATTTTTATTAATATCTCAAAAAATTAGTTAGTTAAAAGATTTTTAATGATTTATTGAAAAAGCGATAACAATTTGTAATCATCATGAATTTTGTTGAGAGAAAATAAATGCATTTTTTATTATTACGCCAGTTTTAAAATGTGATTTTTAAATAAAATGTAGCATGAGTTACCTTGGAATCACCCATAACTGGAACATTAATAAACAATTTACATTACATGACAGGTTTAATGCTATTAGTGTAAATATAATAATTTTAAGTTCTTTTTTCAGGTACAAGTACAACGAAAACAATATCTGAATTTAAAAAATTGAAACACTCATCATAAAAAAATTAAACAAATCGTGCTTTTATTGTACTATATCTGAATGCTGCATAGCTTTATTATTAACAGGGGTGGCGCCAGCGGGGGGATCGGGGGGGGGCATGCACCCCCCGTCGGGGATCACTAGAACCCCTGTCGGGGATTTTTTTTAGAGAATTTGTTGGTTTAGAAAAACGAAGGAAATTTTGCAACCAGATAAAAAATTCAATTCAAAGTGTCTGACCCGACCGTAGAGGTTCCGTTTACTTCCATTCTCATTCTGCTTGGAATTATACGATATTCATATACTAAATATTGATTATCTGCAGCTCGGAGTATGTTTCTCGGGATTCGATGGAACCAGCGAACAAGATCCACATTTCTAGGGTAAGCAGGGTTGCCCGATCTGCTGACAATTGCCTTCGTAAAGACCTTTTTAACTACGACTTTGGTGAAAATCACTGGGCTTTCCTTTTAACCAAGAATAAATCCCAGGAAACACACACACATGTTCTCTGAACGTCTATTAACGTTCAGAAAACGTCTTCTGAACGTTAATAGACGTTCAGAGAACCTGTGTGTGTTTGCCGGGATAATTAATGACCATCTCATCATAATAATTTTTAATATACGAAACCAAAGTAGGAAAATTATCTCTTACTCGAATACTTTTTTGAGAGGCTACGCAAGTACTGAAACGTAAAATTTTGGGGTTTTATCGTTTTGCCCCCCTGTCGGGGAAGATGGCCCTCCCGTCGGGGAAAGTCTGGCGCCATCACTGATTATTAATATAACACATGTTGTTAGTTGTATACTAATTATGACGTGATTTATGTTTCATAAATAAATTTTAAAAAATCTGTCATAGTTGCCCGATTGTCATTTGATTATTAATCACAGAATTACGGATTGAATTAATTTGGATCAAATGTTTTTTTTATTTTTCACTCGTGTTAAAAAGTTAACTGTGAAAGTCGTATAAATGCGAAACGTATAAACAATGCTTAACTGTATTTAATTATAAATGTAATAATTTTTCTGTAAAAATATGTACAATAAAACTTCCCTAAAACGTCCACCCTCAGTTCTTCTAGAAAAGTGGCCGTTTCGAGGGGAGACCGCGGAATATGGGTGCTTACATAAAAAATTTAATAAAAATTGCAAATTTGAACATTTTCAAATATCCAATACATTAAAAACGAAATAAGTACTGTATGTGTATTATGAAATATTAAAAATTTCTATGGATATTTCATCATCTAACGCATATACATGTTACACCCGCAGAAAACCGATCAAATCTCCAGAATGTTAGGTCGGTCGAAAGCCGCGAGAGAGGTGAGGCCATTTTAAAAAGCCCCCGAGAAAAATAAACGATAAAGGGCTGGGGAGAAAATTTTATTTTTCTCATGACCAATGGCGTGACACAGCAACACAGTCGTCAACAAAACTGGCCACTAAGAGGGGTCGGTCGTTATATTTTTGAGGCTTTGGGACTGTCCATTGGCCGCCAAGGGCGGCCCTAGGGCCGGACAAACCGGACCCCTGTCCGGGGCGGCAAATTTTAGGGGCGGCATTTTGACTCGAATTTGAAAAATACATTTTGTATTAGCAAACAAATTGTTAAAAAATATTCCGAAGAATATCATTCTATATAACTTTACAAGCTGATGTACCCATAAGTCATTGATGGGTTTTTTAACTAACCGCGCGAAATTTCATTTGCATTGTAGGAGAAGAAAAAATAGAATTAGCATACTGGCAGAAATATAGAAAACAAAGTTATAACTCTTGTGTATTGTTTAAAGATTACAAGTTAGAGAGCAACAAATTACTGAGACAAACTGTCAACAGAGAAAATATTTTACATTCAAAATTAAAGTTTTCTTTTAGTGGATGAGCTTCCTACATCAAAATGTCATTTAAAGGTGCAAAAGAAGATGCTAGTAATGAATATTAAACTGAGAAGAGAATACCTGGAAAATGCTTTGTAACAGCAAGTAGCGTATATTTAACACTGCAGTATCTGATTGAATTATATTTTGATGATTTTACTTGATGCGCGGAGAACTTTATCAAAGTTTACGTCATACCTCAAAAATAATTCAAATTTCTAGCAAATTAAAAACCTGTAATTTTAATTTACTAACCGCCTACTTTTTAACAAAATTTCATTTCATTCCCTTTTGTCTGACCACTAGTTGTTTTCACGAAGTGGTCACACAAAATTTTCTCAAAATAATATATATATATATATATATATAATTAAGAAGAATTCAAACAACGTTATTTAACTCAATCTCCTCGTCAGTAACTGAATTTTGTTCTATTAACTTTAGAAATTTTAATATTATGCCTGAAAATTTTTGCACGATTTTCTCAAAATTAAAAATATAATAATAATTTTAAAAAAGAAATCGGTGTAATTTGTTTTAAGTCGAACAGCCACATATTGTATTACCTCCAGCCGCCTTTAAGTGACCCCCCCTCTCTTCCCGCCCCCTAAAAAAAGAAAAAAATGCAATGCAACTTTTACAAACCCTTTCAATTTATTCAAATCTTTTAAAAATTTCGATAATGCTTTGTTACCTATCACATGACCTAATTTCATTCTGTTCTCTTAATCCGTTTTTGATGGATGCCAGAACAAACTTTTTAAGCGATTTTTACAAAATCTCAAAGTCTATGAATTATTTAAAACAATTTTGGTATCTATTGTTTCAATTAACTTACCATTCAATATAATTCCAGTTTCATTCTATTCCATTGAGCCATTTTTTAACAAAGGGCGAACATACATTTACACACAGTTTTCAAACAACAGTTTTAAATCTCAAAACTTTTAAGCGAATTAGAAATATTTTAGCACCTGCAGTTTAAATTAAGTTGCCTCTTTTGGTGTGGTAAAATTAATTTCATTCGCTTCAGTTGTTTATATGTGATGTGCAGACAAATATTTACTCATTTTGCATAGATTTTCACAAGGTTTCCAGTTGGATTCAAATTACACTTTGTTAATGAAGTTCAACAATCCAAATACTATCCCATATTTCTAGATTGCATTCCTGATGCCAAAAAAAAAAAAAAAAAAAAAAAAAAAAAATCGTACAAATCGCATTCTTGGTAAGGTATAAAGTTATTGACAAATCTAATTCCAATGAGGCTACCGTTAAAATTGATGAAAGAATTTTAAGTTTTTGTTTGTGATTTGGCTTCAGGATTATTTAACTCTCTCAAACAGTTCATGTTCCTATGTTCTATTATTATTTGGTATAAAATCTTCAATTCCGTGAATCCAGTAACCTTACAGTGCATACTGTAGCCAATTGGCTACACTCTCTCTCTCTCTTTTTTTTTATAATAAAAAAATGTTGCAGTTTTTGTTTAAAATATGCATTTAAAATAAATGTAAGATCTTATGGAAATAAATTTTAGTTTTTAAAATGTATGCCAGCATTATTTTTTGAGAAATCAAGCATGGATTTATAACAAGTTCATCCAGTTCACTGAACAAATTTTAGCCGAATTTTTAATTGCTTCTAATTTTTATTGCTAAATGAAAATAAACACAAAACTATTAAAACATGGTAATATTGGACTAAATAAAGTAAAATTGGGCTATATTAGTTTCTTCGGTTTTACGAGAGCTGTAGGGTGGAGCTTCGTATCTGAATATTTTTTATGATTTTTCTGGGAAATTACATGCTGAATTTTTTAACAAATATTTTTCCTAGCATAAGTAAATCTAAATGAAGTTGCGATTTTATTTTCAGCCCATTTTAAAAAATCATGCATTGTAGCTATTGCAGTCAAAAGACAACGATTTACCACCTGCTCTAGAACTCTTATGAAACTGTAAAGATTTTTTTTTAAAGGAGCTTCGATTGGATGTGATTTTAAATGAAATGTTCTGTTATGCAAGAGAACTGACCGACGAGATAGTATTCTGGCTAACACTGAGTTTACGCAGCCACGTAACATATTAATTTTGATTGCGAAGCACGAGATGATCTGCCGAAAGATACTAAATAAAAATTCAAGATAGTTTTATTTTTTACAGTAAACAAAGCGATTGCCGTAGAATGCAGATTTAATTTAATAAGTACCCAATGTAATTATTTTAAATTTTTGTACGGCATATATGAGTTAAAAGATACTCCTAAAAAGTGCTAATTAAACATTGTAACACAGTGTAACAGTATTAACACTGTGTAAAGTGTAAACAATTAGAGTTAATGCTGATCGATGGAGAATCAGGGAATATAAACGCTCTTGATCTAGTAAATGAAATAGTGTCAGTTACTGCCTTATTAGGCAAAAAAGAAAGCTCAATTGAAATTTTTAAGCTAATTTCAACTCTAGATTTTACGCGCACTTCTTGCTATTGCCTCGAGAATTTTGCTTTCTTTGCCGATAATTGTGGCAAGTGCAGAGAAGAGTTTCTCAAAATTAAAGTTAACTAAAAATTTCTTTTGTTCCACAACTCTTCCAGATACGTTAAATAATTTAACTACATTGGCTATCGAACATGAATCATATTAAAAATTGATTTAAGAGAAAAAGTCAGTTTTGCGAAATTAAAAGCCAGAAAAAGAACTCTTGATTTTTCTCTCTTTTTTTTGGTTTTTATCTTAATGTGTGGTTTTTAATAAATATGGTTGTTTCTTATGCTGTGCTATGTTTAAAGAGCTATTCCAGTTTTATAGGCATGAAAACAGAATCTGTAAACAATTTATTTCTTTTAATAGTAATTTTGCTGTGGGAGGGGGGGGGCGGCATTTTATATTTTTGTCCGGGGCGGCAAAACTTTTAGGGCCGGCCCTGTGGCCGCGGTCAGAGGTGGCCGCCGAATAAGGGTAACTTGTGAGTTATTTTGTCAAAAAATGCATGGTAAAGCATTACAAAATATTGCAATAAATGATTGTCCGTATTATCAGAGGCCCGAAGTATGCTCAGTCTTGACTATCAGATAACGGGGGTATAAAGGAATTTAAAAAAGAACAAGTTTTTCCACACAGAAGTCGGGGTTTTCCTCTGTCCAGTCCAGTGTCCGAAAATTTCTGCATCGAAGGAAGAAAATGAGGGAGGGGGAGAATTAATCCACGAAATTCCAAGAAAAACTGGGGGAAATTTCAAATAATACACAAGAATATTCCAAATAATATAACAATTAAATACCTGATTTGAGCAGTGATCTTTAGCTGAAAATAAAAAACTTTATTTGCAAGTAACTTCTATTGATTTGGGTTAAATAAATGAGGCAAGCACGTGGGGCAACTACACTACACGAGTCCTTTTCAATCTGGTGACATATGACGATGACGATTGCACAAACTTTTTGATAATTTCGGGACTGTGCTGCCCTCTGTTAGTGGGATATTGAATTATTGTGGAATTTGTTTTTCAATATATATTTTATAGGATTTCTCAGTCTCAAATGAGGTTTCCCCATCACAATAGCATTGAAAATTAGTGAATATGAAATTACAATTTCCGGGCTGTGTTTAAAAGATTGCATTGATTGAAAGATTGTATTTATTAATAATGAAAACTGATACTTATTTTCACATGTATTATTATACTTCAATGGCCAAAAAAGAAATCAATAATAAATAATAATTCTTGAGTATGAAAATAATTGGTTTTAAAAACTATAAGCGATTTGTATTTAGCTAAAAATTTTGAATAATGTATTAACAATTAAAAATATTTGTCAATTATGATAGTAGATTTCACCATTCTTTGGTGATTAGAGGAAGTGAATTTTAAATTGTTTTATTTTTTCATAATTAATTCTGCTTCAAGTATTGGAATTCATGTTTTGTGTTTTCTGAATATAGATAATACGATTATTATTATTATTTTGTATTATTTTCTGTTCTTTTCTTGAATATTAATTTTTGTTAAAAATAATTTTTGAGGGGAATATTCACACTTATTTTCCCAACTACATTATGAAGCACAAATGAATATTCAGTTTAAAAATGATTCATCAAATTATTTTATATTCATGGAATAATAAGTTTGAAAGAAAAAAGTACTCTTTTATATAATATAGCGTAATAAGTCATAATTAATACAACCTTTACTGCAGGAAATCATCCCCCCCCCCTTCTTCTATGGAACACTGCAAGTAGTCTTAATACATAAGTAATATTTGTTGAGCAAAACATGCTTTGTTGTCGGAAATTTGAAAAGAGTTTATAACTTTTCAAATTTCTCAGTTTCTCTAGAAATGTCAGATGCTGGCTTTAATTTTACATTTGGTAAACTTTCAGGATTATTTCATGTCTCTTTTTTTTTAGATCACCGGTACAAGGCTTATTTCAAAAAAGAATTCTTTTGTAATAATTGTAATAAAATTAAAATAGTCATCAGGGTTTATCAAACATCACAAACCAAATTAGACAACAACTTTCTTACTTTGGAATATCAAAGTACAATCTTCAAAGCACAGACTTCGTGCAATTGTAATCGATTACGCCTTTTTGTGTAATCGTAATGTAGTCATAATCTAGAAGTTTTAGTTTTACACTTAATCTTCTGTAATCGTATAATCTGAAAACTTAAATCCCCGTTTAATCGTAATCTAGAAAATTAAATTTCTAGATTACGATTAAATAATCGTAGGAAAGGCGTAATCTAAGCAATCTGTAATCGTGATCGCTTGAGACGATTACAGGATTATAGTCACTCAGTTTTAGTTTCCACGTCAAATGGAGAAAACAGAAAAAACTTACTAAACTGTGTGTGAGATCTTCGTTAAATTTCCTCGAGGCTCTAGCTTTTGACAGTCTATTCAAAATGCTGAAAAAAATCTTGAACCCCGTAATAATATGTTCATTCACATCATTACAAACGCTTAAAACTAAACTTTATTATATTTGTGGCCAGCGTTACTTCCTCTTATCGGTCCAAGAAGAAATTCCAAGATCTGTGAGAGAGGATGCAACGCTGGAGACAGAAAACAGAAAATCCCAACTGTTGTATTATTGCAGGGCATTGCTTGAACAGGTTAGACCTGTACTCAAGGATCCTTTCATGTGTGTTATTTTACAAAGTTCTAACTATTTTATCTACAGAACATTTGTTTCTTTTGAGTGTTTTTTGTTAATTAGTTCCGTCCTCTGCTTAAAAACTGTACAATTAAAAAGCTATGAATGTTCACAAAAAAAAAAAAAAAAAAAAAATATTTTGTAATCGTAAATCTCACCATACGTAATCGTCATCGAGAGTTTTTATTGGTTTGATTATTTTAATCTAATCCTAATCTACAAAATTAATATATGATTTCACCGTAATCTAATCATAATCCCCGTCTCAAAAAGAAAAGTAATCGTAATCTAATCGATTACGCGTTGCGAAGTCTGATTAGAGCCCCCTTAAAGTCCTATGCCCAAGTGACTTATCCTTTTGGAATATTGCACTAGATGACATAACTAGCAGAATATTCAAAACTAATGTTAAGCTTGCGAATTAAATGTAAGGTAGCACATATTTTTTAAATACTTTCGGTTATGTTGATCGTCAAACAGAATTTGATTTTTATAGTGGATGTTGTTCATTGTATCTGAAATATTATTAAGTGTTTTAAGCTTATTTTTCATATTTTATGTGCTATGCTGTTATCTGGTAAAACATCTCTTACTCTAATGAACTTACATTGGAAATTCAATTATCCTCAGACATGACATTGTAAATGTATATCGATGTCACAAGTTGTGCATGCTATTGACGCGTAGAACCTCGATCTATCGTTTTTCAAGGAGTGCGTAGTAAAAAACGATGCATGCGGAAAAACGACGAATGCGGGTTAAAGTCAAAATATGAAGAAAACAGTATTTATGAATACACACAATGTATACAGTATACTAAAAATACTAAATTTGTTACCAAACTGTAAAAGAAACAAATTGAAGTGATACTTATTTTTTAAAAATCAGTAATTTTACACTGGATTTTTGATTAATCTTTTAGTTAAACAAAATTTTCAAGATTTACAATTTTTTTTGTCTTTTTATGTGTATTCATCTTTGTATATAAAAGTCGTACAATTTCAAATACCGTTATTGCGTAGGATAAACTAGGCACTAGTGTTGGCTCCGTCTCATAGGCATGAATATTAATCTCAGCCTCTTCCCGATTATTTTCATTTCTTGAGTCACATTTCTTCCATTCTTAGGATACCTCACGTTGCTACTTCTAAATCAATGGAAATATATTATCACTACATTTCACACCATATACTCATCCCTGCTAGATGTAAGAACTCCTCACCTATATCATCATCATCAACCCAAGATATCATACCAGGAAGTAATTGGATTTGTAAGCCATATTGATCCACTTCATCTTCAATTTCATTTCTGTCAGAAGAAACATTTTACAACGATGAACGCGGGAAAGCGAATTTTCGACGAACGATACATGCGGGTTTTGTTAACGTTATTTGAATACAGTTTGTGCAGGGACCATAGAAATAAAACGATCAATACGGGAAAACGATGAATGCGGGAACGATAGATCGGGGTTCCACTGTATTTAAAGTGCACACCTTTTAAAAAAAGCAAATTTTTGTACAAATAAAAACTTTTTTTTATTTTCGGCTCAATATTAACCCATTAACGTGCAGTGTTTCCGCTCTGGGAACATCAAACTCTGACGTTTTGACTGTTGCCAGTCACGAAGAATAGATTTGATTTCTATAAAAATAGTTGCGGGTGCCATAGCTCTACGAGAATCCTTTACTTTTTAGCACGTCATTTCCCGTTAAAAAAAAAAAAAATGGTCACGATTATTTTTAACAGCACTGACATCTGCTGAAAAATGGAAGAATGCGAGAACAGCTGGATAGATTGACCAGTGCTGAAAAAAAGGGCAGCCGTTGCCATCGCACGACTTAACTACCAGCAAGATGGCGGACGATCGAAACGTTCATCGCGTGCCACAGATCTAGAGACCCTTTTTTGACGCAGCTGGTTGTGCCGGCACAGCCAGCTGCGCCAAAAAAGGATCAACGTCAAAACGTCAGAGTTTGGTGTTCCCAGAGCGGCATTTCTGCGCGTTAAAGGGTTAATGTTTAACAAGTCATTTTACAACAATTTTCATGCGTGTTTTTGAGCCTGGAAAAAAAAAAAAAAAAAAAAAAAAAACATATGCTTCTTTTTTTTTATTAAGTTTTTAAATACATTCTATATAATGTAATGCACATAAATGGTGGATTTTTTGAAATGTTAGGGGGGGGAAAAGATTATTTGGTGAACAACGATTCAATCAATTTTCTTCTTCTTTATTATTTTATATTATTTTTTAAATCTCGTATCTCGATGGTATTCATTATATTTTCTATATGTCTTTTGAACAAAAATGTCTTATTGATTAGAATTCATGTTTGCTTTTCTTTTAACTAATTGCGTGCAATATTTGCCATAATTATTTGTAAGACTGTGAAAAATACTACAGCACACTGCAAATGCCTATAAACTGCCATACATTTTACATGTAAACCAATAATTTTATATTTCAGTTTTTCTACACGGACTCTGAAAGACTGGTGAAACTTTCACTTTCATGAAAATGAAAAGACCAGAAAAAAGAAGTCCACTGAAATATTAGCCTATTTATATTAATAACTAGAATACGTAATCATTTGTGGAAATTCACTATTTGTACTGATGCACGGAAAGTGATGGGATTAGATTTTCATTCAATATAATTTTGCATTACTCTAAAGAAATATCTGTTATGGGCAGAAACAAACTGGTAAATACAATTAAATACTTTTAATAAACACACATAATAAATAAACTAGTGTCTCCAAGCACAAAAGAATACCCATTAATAAGCTGCTAGAAAAAATTGTCAATTTCAAATGTTATTAAATAACTAAAACATATAGCCTTTTAAATTGAAAAAAAAAAAGTTTTATATTATTTTTCATATATTATTACAAAATAACTACTAACGACCAGTTTGTTTTCAATTCTGGTGTACTGTTGCCAATATTTTTTCGAAAAATACACGCTTTCCCTCGTGTTAACCAAATGACCTATAATCCGCAAAATTCTATAATCCACACTACCTTTAGTCCCAACCTGTGCGGATTACAGGGGGAGTATCCTGTATTACTATAATTCAAGAATATACATGGAGAATGGAGTTGGAAGTTACCTGACTGCTGAATCTGACTTGGTGACGTGAAAACTAAATTAAATTCATAAAAAGTCAGAGATTAATGTTTTAAAACACCGGAATTGAGAGTTTAAAGGAGGTTCCCCATTTAGTCTTGACGATCTTTGTTGATGGGTGATAACAACTTTTTACTTACTGAAACAAGAGATAGAGAATTGGGCTTTTATTCGAAAAATTATTTGAAAACACGCTTTCTTACTTATCGTTTTTAACCCATTTATGCCTAGTGTCCCTTTTTTGGGACGGCATTTTCGCTATTAGTCGAAAACGTTATTTATTTTTCCTAGCCTTTATTCATGAGTATTGAGCCTCAACTCTACAAAATATTTTAACATGACCCAGTAGGATGTTGATATTTCGATTTTTATGCATAATGATTTTAAAAGAAATCATCCCTTGTTCAAGAAGTTGACATCAGAAATTTATCTATTCTTTCTGTTATCAGTAAAAATCGAAGAAAGTCGCAGAAATATCCAGGCACAAATGGGTTAAGTGTGTGTTTAAGCACATTTATGAGATTTATCTGTCTATTTGAGATGGGAGATATATGTCGGGTCTGAAGAGGTCAATGACACCAATTTAGTTTAGCACTTTAGTTGCTTAGAATTTATAATATTGAACCGAATTTGGTTACTGATGTATGGTGGCACAAATGGAAGTTCCGTGGATAGGCTTTACTAGACTCGGGATCTTAAGATGAGAACGTAGATCCAAAAGTAACGTAGATACAAAAAGCTACATTGTAAAACATAATTTAAACAAAAAACGAATTCTGCCTAAGAACTCATTTACTGGTCTGTTTACCGTACTGTACCATGGGCACTGTTCGCAGCATCTCGTAATATTTTTTGCATAAAAATTCGGCCCATTAATTGAATGGCCCTTGCATCATCATTCTAGATCCTTATAAAGTATCAATATTAGCGCGCAAGGTAGACGCTGCAACTACCCTTATAATTGAATGAAGCAAAAATCATAAATTGGTAAAATAACAAATTCCACCAGTGCCTAAAGAATGGGTACTTTTGAATTCCAATAAGATTCCGTGAGGCATACTTTCAGGGAGGGGACATTATTACAAGATTATTAAAGGAACAGTCTACTGCCAAGAATCTACACAAAATATATGAAAAGCAAATGCAGCAAATTTGAGTATGGAAAAATCCCAAGAACAGTCTGCAACTTTAATGCTTCGAAAATCCATAGATTTATATAGGGTCCCGGAACTTCGTGCACAAACTTGTAAGGGAGGTAGACAACATCGTAAGGAACCATAATTATACCGGAAAGCGATATGGTATTAACGGAAATCGATAGGTGGCGTTGTACGCGAGCTCTCGATTGACACGTAAGACTTTCACATTGTCATATCTTCCAACTTTTACGGGGGGTTTTGGAAGATTATCTACCATTAATTCTTTTTCGAACAATTTGATGTTTGAATAAATCTAAAATTTTAATTTAAAATAAAACTCTTTGAAAGTTGTGGTCGGCTATCTACCGAAGAAAACGGAAATGTTGGCAGATATGTCTGTTTTGTTTCATTGCAAACATGCCTACACGGGTAGCATGCGTCTAGACGGTTGCCTTGGATGGAGAAATTTTTAAGGGGTTCTAACGCCCATTCCCGTTACATCCGGAGAAAACCGCCCAAAACTTCACACCGTTAGATCGACAGCCGCTCGACAGGTCCGAACCTTCACACTCCGGCCATCTACCATGTTCGGTGTCTTATCCACTCACCCATGGTAGGGCAGATATGACAATGAGGAAACCTCAAGTGGCGACCTTGAGATCCCGAGTACAGCGCCACCTATCGATTTCCACACATGCTTTCCCATGTAATTAGGGTTTCTAACGATGTTGCCTACCTTCCAAGATTTTACACGAAGTTCTGGAGCTTGTTTTATGCGTAAGCTTTTGTTGGGGTACTATTTATTTATTTATTTTTGAGGACAAATTAGGTGTGAAAAAGATAATTTATTAAAACGCTACAAATGAAATTGTAAATGATAGAATTTACTCTTTATGTACAGACAAACATTTTTTCTCAAATAACTAGACTGCGGAACTAAACACTTTTTATTCAGCTTAAGATATAAGCGAAAATCTAGCGGTTAGTCCATATAGATAGAATTGAATTCACAAATAAAAACATTTTATTTTTTCTATTTCACATTAAAAATAATACAACGCCAGAAAACAGTACATTAAAAAGACACTAAATATAATTTGTGCTTGATATAGTTTATAAAGGATTTATATATAATTCAACTGTACAAACATCTAAATTATTTATCTAGGCCTACTTTCTTGAAGGCCCCTTCCAATAAGCTCATGAGCTAACAAATTTTGTACCATAGAACATCAGAGAACATTTACATAACATGTATAAATCAATTGGAAAGTTAACAAGAGGAAAATTTACTACTTTAGTTTATGCATTGTTTCAATGCACTGTTAATGCAGAAGAGCTTGTAAAAGTAGAGTCGACGCAAGTGATCAACCTTCTCCAATGAAGGTGGTGATTTCATTCTAAATAGACTACTTATACTTTCCAAAGTAATACATCGGGGATTACGAATACATTCACTCTTCTAGAGATTAGAAAGCAGCAGAGGCGCAGAGAGCCAAGTCGGGGCCCCGAGGATAAAATCTTTCGGGTCCCTTTGCTATCCAGAAATCCTTTTGATGCCGTATTAGATCAATCATTTATCCCTTATTAAAATTATTAATCATTTAAAGAAATTTTAAATTAATAGTAATTGGAAAATAATTAATAGAATTAAGATTATTAATTTAAAAGAATATTATACTTTAATAAACATCCATGCTCTAAAAAATACCAACAGTTTGTTTTGAAGGTTTAGTCACCTCCATAGAGAAACTGTATTTGAAACGTTAACATTTTTGCAAGGCATGCTTCCTGAGTTTTGAAAAAATTAATATTTTTATTCATTCTTCCATGCAAGCAGGCAGCCAAAAAAGTTTCAGAAGGCCAAAAAGTGGAAATTTCAAAATTTCTCATAGAAAGTCTTGATCTTTAACATTTTGTTAAGGAAAATTCAAAATTTCGGAGGTTGGGTGTGCCCATAGTCTCTTCTATGGCTGGCTTTCTTCCACTATTTAACAATGTGTCTCGAAAAAAAAAAAGATTTTTTGTTAAATAAATCTTTTCTACTTTTAGTCATGGCAAACCGTTGAATAACACCTTCAATGTCTACTTTTCTTGGAAAAGAAGACTCAATCACTAACACTCCTTGTTTTTGTCAAGTTGGTGGTTTATGCTATAGATGGCTTTTCGTAATTTCATTCAAAAATTAATTTGAAACATCCGCGGACATAATCTAAATTTGGACATTTTTTTGACACCTCACAATTAAGTATCATATAAACAGCAAAAGTGGGGCCCCTTCACAAGCTGAGGCCCTGGGGATTTTTCCCCTGCTCCCCCTCCCTCTCTGCGCCACTGGAAAGCAGTTACACTCTTTATAAGTGATTTTTCAGTTTTTCATTAATTTGCAGTGCAACAATTCGTTAAAACTGAAAACTTTTATCATTCTGTCAGAGAGTTAGAAAAAAATTATTTAAAATTTAAAAAAAAGCAAGGAAAATATTACACTGTGACTTCTAGTAACGTCAATCAGTGACTAATTTACGTTCTCAAAATCGAATTCATTCACATTCAAAGTAAAATTATTCTATGTATTTACGCGTGTTACTCTAAAAGCATCACTCTGTTATAAGCTCAACGTTTCACCAAATAACCACAGTTGAGCCCAGATTTAGGTTCAACTGTGAAAAACAAGAGTTTTCCCGGTGAACTAACTAGTTCGCCGTTAGCTCGCTTTAAGAGGTTAGCGGCGATTACAAAAAATAAGAAAAAAATGCCTCGTGAATTCTTCGAAAAGAAAAAAAAACTTTCAAAAATGGAAGAACCTTTGTTTAAAAAAAAATACAGGCTGTGTAATGGAGCTCACATTTGACATCGAATAAACACGTTTGGTAGCAATGGCTATCTGCATTCATTTAAAAGAGGACAGAAACTGGTTATAGCTCATACCTCATCAACATTTTTGTTTTACTATTACTTTTCTAAAATCACGTGTAAAATACCAGAGCTCAATATTCTATTTTGAACAAGAAAATTTTGTATCGCAAATTGAGATAAAACAGTGTTTTATATAATTTGATTTTGCAAAAGAGTTTTGTCAGTCGAGGCTTAGTTGTCAACGTGCGATCGTTTGAACCTGTCATGGTGGGTTCGAGCAACGCCACCTAGAGAGGAAAGCCGCTGCGCTTACTTGTGACGTCACACCGAGTAGGTAAAGCAAAGCGTTTCCATTGGGTTTCTCCTCTCTCCCGAGACACGGGAGAGAGGAGAAACCCAATGGAAACGCTTTGCTTTACCTACTCGGTGTGACGTCACAAGTAAGCACCTCGGCTTTCCTCTCTAAGGGACGTTGGTTCGAGTCCCGAATAGAGCATTTTATTCCTTTTCTTCTAGTTGTGTGTATTAATTTTGCTACATAAAGGGGATTGAGGAAACACCGCTAAAAGGATCAATCTTTGCACCGCATTTTTGCAGCTAAATTGGCACCGGAATTTCGGTGAAACGTTGATCTATATTTTTAACAGGGCAGTTTAGAAGATTTAAGAGAATTTGACTTAGATTGAACAGCACTTAAACGTATTAACAACCCTTTAGTGATAACGTGCCATGTCAGCTGTTTCAGTTTTTCTAAAATACAACAGCACTTGCGGGTTTTAAATCTACCAGAAGGCGATCAACTCTGCCGTATAGTCCCGTTTACTTCGTCACCCAAGGAAATGCTCTCTCCTGGGACTCTACCACCATGGTGAGGTAGAATATCAGTGACGGATATTTCTCGCTCTCGGATAGTCAGATACTTCGGATAAATAGCCGCGACTCTCCTTTTGGCGCTACCATGATGAGTGTCGAATAAAACAAGCGAGTATTTTTGTGCTTGCTAGAGGTCTATCCGACACTCAGAGCGATCAACCCATCAAAACACTAGACTTTCCCCCCTTTTTCTTAAACGAAGGCATTGTCTTCAGAATTTTCGAAGACTCCTGAGACATCCATCACGAGTGGAAGCCCGTTTTTGACAGACCCACCGTGCTAGGGAGAGGGGTCCTTTTGTGGAAGTACTTGGCACTCCACGATCCACACAATAAAAACCTATCCATCTCGTACTCCCCGATACCATGAATGTAAGTTTTCGCCCTCATCCAACGTGTCGGGAAAAAACAGCATTACTTCCGATAGTCAATACGACAGTGAAACAATCACGATAGGATCGTAGTAGGGCATATCGGATATTTCTCGTATTGTGACGTCATGAGAAGAGAAGGCTCGATATATTCGCTAGCGAAAGCTTTCCGATACTATGGTGGTAGAGCCCCTGTTTAGTAGATATTGAAGCTAACTCGCACATTGGAACGTTACCATAGGCGTATGTTTGATACCCAAGTGACGAAATAACGCAAGACATTAGTTTGTGTCAAAACGCATTACATTAGTTTGTGTCAATGGAAGCTATATCTTTTCCATAAATAAATACTCTATATACTTCTTAGAATTTAGTAAAGCAGACGAATACATATTTAAGAGTGATTCTCACAAAACGGGACAAAACTAGCCCCTGCCAGTTTTCTAGAGTTTTCTTCAATTATTTTTTTTTCAAGTTTCACAAGTTTTTCATGAATCTGAAGAAGGAATTTTTATTTTAAAAAATAATAATTTATATTGGGTATTTATGATTTTACTAGCCGCCCATACCTTATTGTTCTTTATACTCAGTGCAGTGCAGTGTTGACTCAATTTCGGGACTCATTTCAATGAAAATCATATTTCCCTGTTTTAGCAGTATTTGTCAATCAATTTATTTAGATTAGGGTTTCTATACACATTTTGGATGTCATCCTGAAAGCCGATGTTGAAACAGCAATTGGCTAGCCCAACGCATGTTTGCCTTTTTTTAGATGGGCGAGAAATGCGCCAAGTATCGTCAAGGCGACATTTTAAAGCTGCGGAAAAGTCCGAAAGATCTTGCATTTTAGTGTATCCATTCTTACTTTCCGAACATGTACCATGTAAGGAAAGTATTGTAATCATGAAAAAATTCGAATTCGAGATTTTGGTGTATTGACACGTTTAGAGGGCTTCTGAATTCATTTATGCTATTTTTACGAGATGTATGTATGTATGTGTGTGTGTGTGTGTGTGTGTGTGTGTGTGTGTATGTGTGTTTGTGTGTATGTGAGTGAACACGATAGCTCCTGAACGGAGCATGCGATTGAGCTCAAATTGAGTATATATGTTATAAACCACCGTCGCAAGACCGGTATTGATTTTGGTGTGTATAGGACTTATAGTTTTTCTACAGAGCTACGACAAAGATTTCTTTTACATTATGGCCTATGGGGGAAAATTCTTGAAAGTGCGCTAGCGTTTAAACGGTACATTAGATTGAGCTCAAATTAGGTATATATGTTATAAACCACCGTCGCAAGACCTGTATTGATTTCGGTGTGTATAAGACTTATAGTTATTCTACAGGGCTACAACAAAGATTTCTTATACATTATGGCCTATGGGGGAAAATTCTGGAAAGTGCGCTAGTGTTTAAACGGTACATTCGATTGAACTCAAATTGGGTGTACATGTTATAAACAACCATCGTAAGACCGGTATCGATTTTGATGTGTATAGGACTTATAGTTTTTCTACAGGGCTACGCCAAAAATTCCTTTTACATTATAGCCTATGGGGAGAAATTCTTGAAAGTGCGCTAGCGTTTAAACGATACATTCGATTGAGCTTCATTTTGGTATATATATTTGAATTATTCATCGATTAAAATTTATTTAAATGCTTGGTAATGATCTTAATCGTAAGTGTTCGGAAAGTCGAGTGGAGTCACTCCAGATTTTTGTTGTTTTGTAATCTAGCTACTGCGTGGCATAGGCTTGCTCCATTGGACGTCTCTGAACTGCTCATTTGGATTTTCGCATATGCGGTTATGGTTATTGCACTCATGTTTTACGTCTAGCTCTTGCCGTTCGCAGCGTGGAAATAGCGTCGATTTTGGTACGGCATACGTTACCGTATTATATAAGTAAGATTTTACACTTTTAGAGCCCGTAAAAAAAAATGTCTCGTCATTTCTGTACGATATGAATCACTTGTGTCATACTAGGGCTACAGAAAATCCTAAATGCCGAATATAATTTTTTCCCCCGTTAGACATGTAATATAACATTTTGGATCAAAAGAAGTAAAAAAAGACCAATTGGCCATTAACCCTCAGACTGCTCAATTTTTTGACCAAAATCGCTTCAAAAATTGTGTATTTTTTTTTTTTTTTCATTTTCCAAAATCTACATACATTGGAGAATCGAAATGTGTATTTTTTCTTTCTAGAAAAGATTTTTAATATAAATTTTTATCATGAGAAACTAAGCTTCAGAAAAACCAATTTCAGATGTTATTACATAAATTTTTTTAAAATAAATTTCAATTGAATGACAGTTAATTTCCGTTTATTACATAATATAAGAAAATGCACCACCGCCTAACGCTTTGCAGGTTAATTGAATCATGGTCAGATTCATCGCCGTCTGAGGAGCAGTCCAAAAAATCTAAATCACTATCACTATCCAAACTAAAATCTCTTTCAGACTCTCATAAATCATCCCTAATATACACTCTGTCAATTGCTGAACGATTTCTACCAGCCATTTCTGATTAGACAAGGCGGCAAACAAGTGAAGTTAGAGCATTACATACCGAGTATTACCTTCAAATGCCTCAATTTAGTGGACGACTAACGACATGTGTTGGTCAAAACCTAAATTAAACGTCTAACTCTGTATCTAATTTATTTCACTGGTTAAAAGGTGAAAACGCGGGATGCTCTCTTCAATACAGGAAGAAAAACACCTGCCCGCGAAAATCACGGGATGAGCAAATTTTGCTACATTTATAGGGCTATCACACTGAGAAAAATCCGACCAACTTTCCTTGCAAATCAAGTTTCCGGCCGATTTTCTCCGCCGTTACCTTGACGACCGCGAACTCCAACTTTTTCCTTTCCGAAGGAAAAAATCCGAGTCGGACGAAATTTCGGCCAATCAGAGTACTTCTTCCTGCTACGTCATAAGCAATTTCGAGCAATGGCGACTATGTTCGAAGCTTGGCAGCTTGGCTCGATGTCAGAATCACGTGTAAATAAAATTATGAGCGGCGTTCAAGTGGACTTTGGAATTAGAGATTGCTGCCCATCCGATGTAACTATATCAACGCACGATAAGTAAAATAAGAACCTGCACGCCAAATCAGCGATGCGATGACTATTTGGCTTCGGAGAGAGGGTGGAATTCTCCGCCGGTGGTTCACGAAATCGTCGGTTGTTAGCTACCAACTGGGCAGAACCAGTTGTTTGGTTACCGACTGCGATAACAACTCCGGAGGGAAACGGGAGGTCTTTTAGCCAATCACATGAAACCCTTGACGCTCCTCCTTAAAACTCCACCTCAAGGCGGGGCAAAGTTAACGACTGCGAGAAATTAACGACGAGCGGAGGAATCCAGCTGAGAGTTTTGTTTACTTTTGCAACCCTTAAAGATAACTACGCCTTCAAGTCCGTCGGAAAAGTTGGTCCAGCGCGAAGTTGCTCGGATTTTCCCTTTAGTGTGATAAGGCCATTAAGTTGCCCGTGGAAATCGCGGGATGAGCAGCCAGAGGGTTAAGAAAAGAATGTGCGAGAAATGATGCAAAAAATCATCCAATCTTATTTTGTCCCGTTTCGCATGAAAAAAAAAAAAAAATCACCCCTCATTATCTCTCTCGTTTCCCTTTTCCTGCACTACCGCAGGTCCGGTCCCACTTGCTTCCGGATCCTCTTGAGCAGGGCCTCCTCCCAGTCGGACAGCCTGGTGACCGACTGGTAGGTCCTGACGGCCTCGTTGAACTCGTCGATGTTCTCCGTCTTGCAGGCCTCGGCCATATTGACCAGCCACGTGCACTCCCTGCTCTCCGCGAAGGCCGGGCTGGACTCCTTCCACGCCGTTATCTTCTGGAGGGTCCCTTCGCCGTTGGCCGGGTCGGCGGCCAGGCGGCACAGTCCCGCCTTCGCGAAGTGCTCGCAGGCGGTGTACTTGAGCAGCTTGTTGGAGAGCGACTCCTCGCCCAGCCGCTCGAACAGCTCCTCGGCCCGCTCGTAGTCCTCGAGCGTGGCGCTGTGAGTCGCCACGGCCAGCAGGGCCCTTGGTCGTGGACGAGGCCAGTTCCTGGAGGGAAAAAGAAAAAAAGGAGGAAAAGATGCTGGGACTATGGTCATCTAATACGTAGACAGTGCATCCCATTGTAACGAATTATCGACGAATATCTCTAATATAACGAATATCTCTAATAGAATGAGCCTGTTTCGGGCCCGAGACGGGCTCAGACCAAGCTCGAGCTCTGAAATTCACGATTGTATCGGGCTCAGCGAGTAGGGATGGACGCGAGACGACTTTTTTGCGAGACGAGACAGAGATTTACAGCTTTTTTGCGAGACGAGACACCACATTTTTAACATTACGCTATAGGGATTTTTGCGAGACCGAGACAAGCTTTTAGGCTATTTTGCGAGACGCTTATTTTTCGTCTCGCGCGTCCATCCCTACTCGTGAGAAATTTCTCCCTTATTGAACATATCCCTGTTCATAGGCGCACCAAAGGTGGGGGCTATGGGGCTAAAGCCCCTCGCCCCTAAAGCTGGAGAGTTAGATCTGAAAGCTTTAAAAATTGAAAATATTGTCATTAATGAATTAAAAAATGTTTATCTTTATATATAAAAATCTTCTGTTCGTGTGTATGTGACATGAACTCCTCTAACGGCTGGACGGATTTTATGAAATTTTTTGTGCCTGATTAAGTTGATTCGAGAATGGTTTAGATCATAATTGGATCCGGTGGCAGCGCTGAAATTGC
>JAWZYV010014721.1:0-69701 GCA_038373885.1 Cheiracanthium punctorium | reverse complement strand
CTATGTAAAGAAAAAGAAATATGGTTGCAGAAAAATACACATAAAATACAGAAATATTTAAAGCAAACATTTTGTGCCATCAATAAAATTTATTTACTTTTTTAAATATTTATTTATTTTGTATGTATGTGAGTAGCAAAAAAAAAAAAAAAATTAATAACCGAAAAATCTTAAACTTACGTACAGTTAATAACAATAACAATTATGTTGATGATAATAACAATAATAAGAATAAGAATGACAAATTTCCTGACTTCGTTTTAAAAGAGTACGAAGTTCTACTATATGAAAATTACACTTTTCAAAGTAAAATGTAAAAGACAATTACAGATTGTTTCTGAAAGTATTTTACTAAAAATTGATTTTTACAAACCATTGATTAGTACTAGCACATTTTTAAAAGTAATTAATTACTGGTTCTTGAAGACTATTTTAGTCCCCGTGAAATTCTTAGAAACTATGGTGCACTCAACAACTTCATTACATTAATTTGATTGAAATTTTCTGATATAATGTATATACAGGGTGTTTCAAGAAGGTGGCAATGGGCTTTAGTTCTTTACCTATTAGAGATAAGTGGGCAATGCAAATTGAAAAAAAAGGTTCAAAATAAGGTTCCGTTAAGAAAAAATTCCTCTCGTTCATTTACAAAGAGTTACACTTTTTAAATTTGTATACGACCCCTGCACACAAAAAAAATCCCAGTTAGCAAAATGTGCCCCATATACTAATGACGTGACGTACCAAATTTCAGCCTTTCATGATACATCTTATTGATATCGCCAAAGAAAGATGATCGGAGTCTATACATGATTTTGAATGAAAACGTTTATTGCTATAGAGTAGAAAAAAAAAAGGTTTTCTTTCGTAATTTCTGTACGACCCCTGAAATGCTTTCATTCGACGTTATTTTTTTTTCTTCGAGAGGCATTGAAAAGTGGTTTAGGTCAACTTTATATCTATCTTCATATCTCTGGCACTTTTGAGGATATAATTATCAAATATAGTATGTCACCTCATTAGCGTATGGGGCGCATTCTACTAATTGAGAGTAATTTTTTTTTGTGCAGGGGTCGATTTAAAAAGTGTAATATTTTAAAAATTAACGAGAAGAATTTTTTCTTAGCGTAATCTTTTTTCCGACCTTATTTTGAACATTTTTCCAATTTACATTACCCACTTATCACTAACAGATAAAGAATTAAAACACGTTTCTGCCTTTTAGGGGACACCCTGCATACTACACAACACAACGCAATTATAACATGGGAAAAGCAGCTAATCCCTCCCCCCGAAAAAAAAAAAAATATGTAACTATACATCGAACACCATTACATTTTTTATATATACCGCTCATTGCGCACAATGATTTTATTTTAATGCAGCGCTAAAACCGCCAACTGGCCCGGTCACATTATATTCCACTTATTTCGCCCATCGCTGGAGATGGGAAGTTCAACAACTCACCTCTTTACCCGCATTTTCTCCTCGTCTTTCAAGTTCAATCGCCTTCGGGTATGTGCAGTGAAAGCATCATTGTTTCAAAATTAAGAAGTGAGAGAGAACAATTTCTACGTCGGTCGGTCGCTGGGTGATGGCGGGCTTTGTCGAATTGCTAAGTGGGAACGCGTAATCTTAATGCAAATTTAAATAGCCCTTGTTATGCCACTCAACATAGGGTGGGGGGAGAATTCGGCGATTCTGAACAGCGTTTGAGGCAAATTAGTGTTTCAAAATAACCAGTTTTCTTCGCAATCATTCTTTCTTTTTTATTAGTGCGAGAACTACGGGTGAGCGCGAGTATGGATGGTGACGTCTTAACCCTTTAACGCGCAGTGTTCCCGCTCTGGGAACACCAAACTCTGACGTTTTGACTGTTGCCAGTCACGAAGAATAGATTTGATTTCTATAAAAATAGTTGCGGGTAACATAGCTCCACGAGAATCCTTAGCACGTCATTTCCCGTAAAAAAATGTCACGATTATTTTTAACAGCACTGACACCTGCTGAAAAATGGAAGAATCCGAGAACAGCTGGATAGGTTGCCCAATGCTGAAAAAAGGGCAGCCGTTGCCATCGCTCGACTTAACTACCAGGAAGATGGTGGACGATCGAAACGTTCATCGCGTGCCACAGATCTAGAGACCCTTTTTTGCCGACAGCTGGCTGTGCCGCACAGCTGTGGCACGCGATGAACGTTTCGATCGTCCACCATCTTCCTGGTAGTTAAGTCGAGCGATGGCAACGGCTGCCCTTTTTTCAGCATTGGGAAAGGGTTGAGCTTCAAAGGGTTAATAATGCACTCTTAAGCACAAACGACGTAATTCAGTTTTTTTTCATTTTTGCTGTTTTTCTTGTATACACAAGAGCTTTCTTCTGTAAGCTATCTCACTATTTGGAATTATTCCTCATCATGAAGGCTCTGTACTATTTAGAAAGATTGAAAAATTATTAAAATTATCAAAAAGTCGCATCTTAAATATATATATTTGAAAACTCCAAGTGAATTGGTCACATCTCAATTTACTTAAACAAAAAGTCAGCCAAATTGAAGCTAAAAACCAAAATTGATACATGTTGTTAAGGACTACAAAATAAGGTTCTCCAACGAAGACAGTGCATGTAGCATATAAAACTCCTTGCAGTACTCAAAAGAATGCTAGTACATCACAGTCTGTCGAAGTTTAGAAACATTCATTCATTTCAAGGGAAATATGATAATTGTATCGACATTTATAGCAGCTTAATCTTCATTTAAAGAATGAAAATAATATTTAAAGATGTTTTACAGAGTTCCTCAAAATTATATTAGTGCATGTTGTAGTTTATAACCCCCAAAATCTTGCAAAGCTTGACGCAAGTCAAAGAAGCAAATTTTGCCAATACATCCCCAACTCTGATCGCAAGATATCGATACATCGACAAATTTGGTGCGAAAATTAAAAAAATCTGTTGGAGTGTGTTTTATAATTGATGCGTTCGACAAGATTTAGTTTTATAGCAGTTTGACTAATTCGTTTTTGTAGTCCTCTACATAATTAAATGGAGCATTTTGAAAAAAAAATATCATGGAAACTCTAAGAGACTAAAAATTTAAAAATGCATTCGTTCCCTTATCTTTTAGCGATTTTTAACTTCAGCAAAAAGCATCAGAAATATTTCCAACGCTGTTAGACGAGGTGATTTAACATTTTGTAACACACAGTATAGTACAAAAAAAGGAATAAACTATTTTTAAAATTGAAAAGTCTATTTCTCGAGTTTTAGCTAATTTTTAGCTGCGGAAAAAAAAAAAGCTTTTACAGCAGTTCGTTAGAGAATATGGTGAAAATTTTTCTGCAGATATTCGGAAAAATATTCATAAAAAAAAAATACTCTTTAAAAACTCAAGCCTCATTAATGTGAAAAAGAGTTAAAATTTAACTAATTCAAAATATACATGAAGTAGTCTAAAAAGAAAGCTTTTGCTTGTAAATTAAAACTTCGTGTGCGTTCGTGAATTTACTTTCAACACTTCATAAATTAAAATAAACAAAAAAGTTATATAAATATATGTATTTATTTATATATATATACATATAGTTAGATATATAGATACACAAAATTTTTTTTAAAGTTGTGTACAAAAAAAAAAATTTTGTGTATCTATATATCTTGTGTATCTATATATCTGTTTTTATCCAGATCCTACGCTGGATAAAAGTCGTGATTTTCAATTGAACATTTTAACCGAAATTCACTAGACGTCTCACGTCTTCCGATTGAGTGCGGACTAGTGCAACTTAAAGGCTTCAAATGTAAAACTTCAGAATAATCCTTGAACTTTCTGAGTGAACTATCGAGTGAGTGTATTTTCGTACTTCAAAAGAAGTACATTATGTAAAACAATGCGTTAACGGGAGATTTTGAAGTAAATTTTGAATTTCTTTGCATCTTACTGAATCATTAATCTCTATATTGCAGACTAATCCAAAACTTGAGAAGTTCCACTAACGTATTTTCAAATTATGCAGATCCTGGGGCGAGCACAAGGTGAGTTTCAAAGGGCTCCAGATCCCTCTCATGAGTAGTTTAGATTTCAGATTGCTGGTGAAAATCTTTAAATGGTTTGTAAAACATTTATTATTTTGAAACTTTCTAGTCACTTGAATTGCTTTTACTGCTAAAAATTCAGCCTAGGAAATGATTTGAATACCTGACATACGCTTATGAAGAAGGTAAAAATGAAAATATAATATTTTTAAAAATGTAAAATATTTCGTTTTTAACGAAATTTGATTTTTTTTTTCATTTTTCGGGAGAAGGAGCATTGCAATTTCACGTCCTTGGTTTTTTTTTTTTTTGGGGGGGGGGGGGGGAGATATTGAGTATAAACTTTACAGTGGAATTCTGTTAAACGATATCAACGAAGAATATTTTGTAGAAATAGAGAATTTTCTTCAATTTTAATTTGATGTTAGCTATTTTCAGAAAGTCACCCAGCTTGAGACTTACCAAAATTTTGTGTGCGCTCCAGAACAGATCATATCCTGCATACACACGGTGAATATAATTTTCTCAAACAGCTGAGGGAGGGTCATCTTTATTATTACTTTCCGAACATGTACCGGAACATGTAAGGAAAGTATTGTAATCATGAAAAAATTCGACTTCGAGATTGTGGTGTATTGACACGTTTTGAGGTCTTCTGAATTCATTTATGCTATTTTTACGAGATGTAT
This sequence comes from Cheiracanthium punctorium, assembly GCA_038373885.1. NCBI lineage: Eukaryota > Metazoa > Arthropoda > Arachnida > Araneae > Cheiracanthiidae > Cheiracanthium > Cheiracanthium punctorium. Next base: position 64,980 of record JAWZYV010014721.1, on the reverse strand, counting down.
GTATGCGTGTGTGTGTGTGTGTGTGTGTGAGTGAACTCGATAGCTCCTGAACGGAACATTCGGCTGAGCTCAAATTGGGTATATATGTTATAAACCACCGTCGCAAGACCGGTATTGATTTTGGTGTGTATAGGACTTATAGTTTTTCTACAGGGCTACAACAAAGATTTCTTTTACATTATGGCCTATGGGAGGAAATTCTTGAAAGTGCGCTAGCGTTTAAACGGTACATTCGATTCAGCTCAAATTGGGTATATATGTTATAAACCACCATCGTAAGACCGGTATTCATTTTGATGTGTATGGGACTTATAGTTTTTCTACAGGGTTACGACAAATATTTCTTTTACATTATGGCCTATTGGAGCAAATTCTTGAAAGTGCGCTAGCGTTTAAACAGTACATTCGATTGAGCTCAAATTGGGTATATATGCTATAAACCACCATCGTAAGACCGATATTGATTTTGATGTGTATAGGACTTATAGTTTTTCTACAGGGTTACAACAAAGATTTCTTTTACATTATGGCCTATGGGGGGAAATTCTTGAAAGTGCGCTGGCGTGGAAATGAAATGCAGTGGAACCTGTTTAATGTGACCACCCTCAGGAAGAACAATACTGGTCACCTTACAAAGTTGGTAAAGTGTGCTGGTTATAAAGTAAAATTGTGCAGAAACGTGGTCACCATAGACAGATGGTTTCTTTACTCAGGTGGTCATTTTAGCAGGTTCTACTGTATCTCGAAGGTGTGGAGCATTTATATCCCATTGGACCTTTTTTTAAGGTACAATGAGCTATTTATCCAGAGCTATAACTATTTCTGGGAAGCGGGGGAAATGCCGCGGAGCTCAGATTTTTGTGGTGGGCGGGGGTCATAAATGGGACATATATAATTGATCCCTAACTGGAAAAAAGTCTACCATCCCTAGAAAAAAAAAGTGGTTAAAAAAAGTTAAAAACGGATTAAAAACAGTAAAAACGGTAGTTTACGGTTTCTCCGGGTTAAAAACAGTAAAAATGAGGACCTGATTGTCATTTGTTGTCCCGGTATCATTTGTTATCACAAATCTCTGATGAAGTACCTGCATGCTTTTAGCATAGGATTCCTAAACTGTCGCTGCCCCACCGCAGGCTCTGAGGTGTTATCGTTACGTTGTTTTAGGGAACATTTCTCTTAGGACAAAAATTTTCTTATAGGTCACTTTTGAATTTCCAAAATGTCACTGTCAGTATTGATAGAAAGGACTAACTGTACAAGTATAGCCCTTATTTATTCTACTCAATATTTAGATAAACAAGAGAAATGTATTATATGAAACGTCTCTTCATAGTTTTAGTGAGAAATTTTTTCTCCCTAAAAATTAGAAATGAAAAGAATTGAGCCGTGTGCTGTTGTCCTTGCCAAGAATATGGCCTTACTTCAAGTACAAACGTGACCAAAAATAAAGCCACAAGCATAGATTATTGCGATCATTCCAATGCACTTGTTCTATGTTTGTGTAGATACAGGAAAATGTATAATTAACCAGTTCGGTTCCACTGTTGAAAATATAATTTCCCTTCTGTCCTCAGCACTGTTTCCAGGCATTCACCTTTGTATACTGAGGCACACGAAGTCGGACAACTGTTTCGCTTAAAATATATTTTTACCCCTCCTAATACAAAGAAACGAAATTACATTTGTGTACTTTTGATTACTTTTTCGGGTAGCTGTACCGATACGAGCCCACCCATGGACAATCCATTGACTAATATTTGAAGCTCCATTGTATGGAAAGGATTTCTGAAAGTATAAATCTAATTTCCTTGCCTTGTTACTGTATCGTTTTAACACATCTAAAAAGGAATACACAAGAAAGAAAAATCAACCGAATTTATTAGTAGTCAACATATTGTATAGCTTTTTAATGAACGTTGCTGATGTTGAAAGATTTCGATGGACGTTGTTGGCGAGAAAGTGTCCGTAGTTCTTTGGTAAAAGTCATTAGCAAGGACAGGTCTTGTGAGTTTTGGCGGACGTAAATGGTGAGTCAGTGTTCTTGTCAAAAAAGGGACGTTCCCAGTATCCTAGTGACACAGTGTTCATGGCTTTTAATAAAGTCGTTGGCGGACCGATGTTAACAGATTCTGGTCTACACGGGCGAACCGTTATTCTCGTGGCTTTGATTGGATTAAATAGATGAGCCGATGTTGGAGGCTTTCGATGGACTTTAGTGGCGAGCCGATGTTGTAGGCTTTCGATGGACTTCGATGGCAAGATAATTTTCGCGGCTTTTCCTGGATGTCATTGGAAAATTCTCATCTTTGACTGATGGTAGATGTTGTTGATGAGACAGTGTTCTTCGCTTAAGAGGCGCGTCTTCATTGAGAATTGCTTACGGCTTTTAAAAAAGTCGGTTGCGGATGAACCTTAATTGCTTCCGGTCTACAAAGTTAGCGTGTCAAAGTGCGCAGCTCTCTGTGGATGTTGCTCTAGTGATCCGAAGTGGATGGTCCTATGGAGTCAGATCAGATGACGTCAAAGAGTTATAAAGAGTCGAGTGTTGTTATCAATGTTCTAAAGTACGGCTATAAGCATGGTTAAAAGGATGGAATATATAATGATGAGAAAAACATGCATATAAAAGGGCGCTGTTAACTGAATAGGTAAAAAAGAGCTCCCAGTAAAAATTTCAAACAGCAGTTGGAAGTATTTATTCATTGCTGGCTCATTAACGCTTTAAAATTTAAGGGATAAAGCAACCGAAAAGAGCTCTTAAAATGCGCCTCTTAAATGTTCCTTTCTTAGGACTATCCGTTCGCTCCAGACTTGGAAATCGAGGTGTTCTTCGATGCACCCAGACAGTTTCTCCGGGGACCCAGAAGTAGTCACCCATACTTAAGGCAGTTTCCTCCATACAGTCATCCAAAAAACGATCCGGAAGTCCCGGAGGATAACGCAGAGGTTTTGGACGTTCGCAGTTTCGAATGATCCTTGCCGACAGGATCGGGCCCTCGGTGATTTCCATTTCCGGGAAGAACATTTCGAGACAGTCAAACGATGTTAGGTAAACAATACTCAAGATGTAATTAGGAGGAAAGATACTTGACAGTTTTGAAATTCGAAGCAGTTCAATCGCAGTTTAAATGAGAGCGTTTAGCATTCAAACATAAACTTTTAACAGTTTAGCAAGAACTGAAATTCATCGTGGATTGTTGCAAATTTTACTTTTCTACAACAAATAGCTCCATTGCGACTTAAAACAATACCATTATGTTGACATTATTGACAACAATATTAAATCTTACAGAGTTAAAAGAATCATTGTTTAGAAAACTGCTGTTAGTGTACTGCTGTATTCATAAAACTTGACTGATGTATGCCATTATAGGCACAGTGCATGGCTGAATAAAGAACTGTTATTACAAGAGGTGACCAGTGGAGATGAGACGGGCTCATCGCGAGCCGAAAACCCGGGCTCGGGCAGTTGAGAAATTTCTCCTTTATTGAACAGACTCCTTGTAAACAGATTTTTAAAAAATGGTTCGTGGGAGAAATAAACTTATTATTATTATTGGATAAACTTGAATAAAAGAATTAGAAAATGCATTAAGAGTTTGCTGTTGTATTTGTCTTTGATTTACACAAACGGCAAAATTTAGGATACTCTGTCAATGGAGTCATTGACTTTTACGGATCTATCAGCTGAAATTTCGGGTTCGGTTTCCGACTTAAATAATATCGTTCGGGCTCTGATTGGACATCCTTGGGCTCGGGCATAAAAAAAAAGTGCCCGAACTCATCTCTAGTGACCAGGGTCCAAGGTCGTAGCTAAGGGCTGGCCAGGTGTGCTGCTGCTAGGAGCGCAACACTCGGGGAATCCGCCTTTTGCAGACTTTGATATTTCTCTTCTCTGTAAATAAGTCTTGTGTGCACAAAATTCAAATTTTGTAAGGTACACGCTTATGACCCTAACTACGTCACTGCCTGCGTCACCTCTCGTCTCGCTTCCATCCCTATGTGCTGCAGATGTTGCTAAATTAAAGCTTTGAAAGTTTTCTGGTTGCGGCTCACCACAAAAGTCAAAGGCACCCTCCAAAGTCCTTTTCTACTTTCCGAACATGTACCATGTAAGGAAAGTATTGTAATCATGAAAAAATTCGACTTCGAGATTTTGGTGTATTGACACGTTTTGAGGTCATCTGAATTCATTTATGCTATTTTTACGAGATGTATGTATGTAAGTGTGTGTGTGTGTGTGTGTGTGTGTGTGAGTTGTGTGTGTGTGTGTGGGATGTGGAGTGATGAACACATTGCTCCTAAACGGGGCATTCGATTGAGCTCAAATTGGGTATACATGTTATAAACCACCATCGTAAGACCGGTATTGATTTTGATGTGTATAGGACTTATAGTTTTTCTACAGGACTACGACAAAGATTTCTTTTACATTATGGCCTATGGGGAGAAATTCTTGAAAATGGGCTAGCGTTGAAGCGGCGCATTTGATTGAGCTTCAGTTTGGTATATATGTTTGAATTATACATCGATTCAAATTTATTTAAATGCTTGGTAATGATCTTAATCGTAAGTGTTCGGAAAGTCGAGTGGCGTCACTCCAGATTTTTATTATGGAGAAAAGTGCTCAAGTATTCTTCAAAATACTCCAGTCAGCCTGTTCTCAAAGATACTACGACGGATATTGTTTATGACTAGCGTTGCTTATTCGAGACTGTTTTCAAATCCCTTAACTCAACTTCATTTATTTTTTTAAAATAAATTTTATCAATTGATTTACACTTATGAACTTAACGGTATGTTTTTTAAGTTCATTTAAATGCTGTTTGCATGAAATTTAACTTTATTTCACAAATTTACTGAGATACAAACCGAATAATATATTACTTCTTTACGTTATTAACAACACAGAGAGTATTAGTATTATTTTCATCTTATACCTGATACTACTACAGATATTTACTTCATGTCATGTGCCTCACCATGGCACAGTGTGGTTATGTTACTGGAAATTGTAGACCTGCGAAGAGTGAAGGTCACGGGTTCGGGTCTCATCGCTTGTCCATCGACCTAACCCTTCGGAGTTTTCCGTGGTTTTCCCCGAAACTTAGCGTAAATACGGGTTAGGACCCCTTAGAAAGACCCCCACGGAGGGCATCCCCGTCCTTCTGATGAGGATTTCTGAGCGGGTTCGAGCCAAGCACACAAATCCGCATATACATGTTCACAACAACATCAACAATAACTTTATGTCATGATTTCTTTCTCATTTGTTATACACGCAATTATCCTCTCCGATTTCTTATAATGAATAATAATTTCGGAATGGAAATTTCTCTAGAACAATTCGTTATTTTAACTACATTTATTCTTGCATTCAACGAATGCCTATCCAATCTTTAAAAATAAAATAATTACTATGTTACGCGATTTCGTAATGATTTTAACCGGTTGGAAATTACTCACAATCTTAACGAGATACATTAACGAAATTAATGCACATTTATCTTGAAAGAAAAGTACTGAGAAAGGTTTATTTACGTTTACAAAAAAAAACTTTCTTAAGATTATTACAGCGAAATTTGTTTCAGTATCTTTTATATATACAAAATAAAACATGTTGAATTAAAAGTGCATTAAATTTTTAATAATTCTGACTGGTGTGGATAGAAATTCAATATTTTTGGGTGTAAAAATGAAAAGGTATGAACAGTTCTCGGGAAGCTTTCTGCGTATGCTGCTGAGTTTAATAATATGAATAGTATAAAAAATAAATTAGGATGAAAGCAATGATAATTAGAAAAAATCTTTTATAGATACTTCTTCAAAGCCTTAAATTTTGAAAAATAAATTTGTGATAAACGTATTTTAACTGTTAAAAGATAAAAAGTTCTTGAGGTGTAGGCTGAAGGTCAACGGGAGAAATTAAAATTTTCAGTCGCTCAGAGCTCTGACGGGATACTACTGTATAGTTACGATGATCCCTGACTCGCTCTTTAACAATTCCGGGCAACTCATCCAAGATACAAAACTTTTACCTCCATTTACTCCAAAAAGCACGAAAAAAGCAATAACATCTATACCATTTTGTACGATCCGCTTGAAATTCTTCTTAATCATGTATAAAAATATAGTAAACAATCTGCATTACTTTAAAAATCTGAAAATCCACCCGTTCCCTCATTTTCAAGCGATTTTTTTGGTCTTTTCAGATCTATTTTATTTCCGAGAGTTAAAAAAAAGTGAATCCTTTGCGCGACAAAATTACCTGTTTTAAATGAAAATGACGTCATACAATTGGGATTCCAATTCGTTTAAAATGGCTTTTCCAGATTCATAGTTTTTTTTTTTTTTTTTAATAAATCATCTGCATGGATATAAGAATGGCTGTGTACACAAAACAAAATCTTTCGAATGTGAAAAGTTTCTGAACGTTTTCAGATGAGCATGAAATTCGATTTGGGTATATAATAAAAATTGAATATGAACTTATTTATTTTAGATGGACGAAGATTAAATGCATTGAGTGTAGACATATTTTCGTCAAAAGTTTTTTCTAGCGCTCGGTGTAATTGCCCCCACAACGGGCTTTGACTACTAGTGCCAGAAGATTACCCCACCCTCGATTAGTAAAAATGCATCTAAACCAATCCGATGTTTTCCAATCATTTTTCGTGATTTTTCCTGGAAAAAAAGGAATCTCATCTAATGAAGCCATTCCATACTTTCACCGGCACCTTTTGAAAATTTCCATTCGACTGGAGCTAATTAACGTTCCTAATTGGTTGGAGATCTCCTAAAGACTTGATGTGTTTAAAGTGGAAAGTGTGCTGAAGACAGCACTTAACGGGATGCGATGAAGGCTTACAATCGATTAGCTTACGCATTCACGTTTCAGCTTGTAACAATCTTTCCTAGCATGATAGGATTATGATTTTGTAACTGCATTTTTCAACATGCTGTGATACTAGCTGAAGTAATCATCTCCTGTGGGTTAATCTCTCTTCCCAAGCCTTCGAAATGCCAATTAATGATATTCGAGCACACGAATCATTCTTAATATAAAAGGCGAGCTTAGGGTTTTAGTAACTCTGAGCAAAACATACTAAGGGCCTTATTCAACGAAACACCTGACATAAGAATTAATCCAAACTCGCGTATTAAAGTGATAGGTAAGATATCTTACCAATGGCTTTAACAAGCGTTTTAGGATTAATCCGAGTGTCAAGTGTTTAGTGAATAAATCCATTAGCTGCCTTCTCCTTATACGGAACTCCCCATACAGAAATTATGTTGGCTGTGACGTCGCAATGTAGTTGATAATTAGTCTCAACGTGGCGCCGCTGAGCAATAAACGTGATATTTTAGTGTAATTTCTCACTAAGCGATGCCCATGTACGTCACAGTGTGACGTCCTCGATGGTCACCGTATGGCGTCACAAGCACTGTTCCCCGGCGGCCATTTGTTAGCCACCATAACCTTTCTGCTACATACATGTAAGTGTACATGTTGCAAAGCTATACGTCACAAAGCGACATCACAAAGCTATATGGATCAGCTTTACGTTTTCGCAGTGCCATCCGGGACATGTTGATGCAAGCTAACTGTCAGCTTAACATCCAGTGCAGAAAAGCAATGTGAGGCACAAATCTAGGGATGGACGCGAGACGATAAATAAGCGTCTCGCGTCTCGCAAAATAGCCTAAAAGCTTTGTCTCGTCTCGCAAAAATCCCTATATCGTAATGTTAAAAATGTGTGTCTCGTCTCGCAGAAAAGCTGTAAATCTCTGTCTCGTCTCGCAAAAAGTCGTCTCGCGTCCATCCCTACACAAATCTGGAATCCTTGCCGCCGTATCTTTGGAGCGAACAGGTTCGATTTAAATGGGGTAAGAAGCTCAGTCCATAAACTGCCACTGCATCATACTTCAATTATAGTATGATGCTGTACTTTGTAGCAAGGACTGTGCTTTTAGCATTTTCTGTGTCGAAATGAAGATTTTGATAGATCAAGGATCTGTGAACTGTTCTTTTTCAAAATTCATGGAGAAATAGAAAACAAAGCATTGGTCTAAGAGAATTTACAGAACGCCTGATTGCAAGCTGCAAAACTCATACGGAAATTATTAAACTTCCATAAACTAGTGTTAAATAAACAATATTTCTCTAATGTTTCCCGAAATTTAAAGAATTAGAAAGTTTTATAAGTGTGAGGGGGCGGGGGGTTCGTTCTTGTTTTTGTTCTTCCGTAAATTACACCTTAAAAAATTCCATGCTGTGAACGTTTACGCCCTCCCCCCCCCCTTGAAATTTGATTTAAAATCGATAAGTTCTGGGTAAATGCAGTTTGAAATTAATTAAAAGAATTAAAGAAACTGAATGAATGACTCACGAAAAACATAAGCAAGGTAATACTTTTCGTCATTGTTAGATACTCCATACAATTTTTTAAACTGTAAAAAAATACTTCATCTAGTTAACAGTGTCTCATTTTGGTGATCTTGGAGCTGTTTTTTTTTTTTTTTTTTTTTTTTGTCTAATGATTTGTTTACAGTTACAATATTAATTTGACTATACTTTGCTTTACGGTGATTTCCATTTAATAGCAAATATCTTTTATAGTGTCATCGTTTATAATAATTTTACTATAAAATCCATGGGTATTTTATTATCTTGAGTTTCTGCCCCAAAGACTTACACATACATTGTCACTTCAAAAAAAGAAAATATATGTATAAAATAAAATAAAAGATGAAAGCGCCAAAATTAAATAGAAAACTTAAATTTCATAGTTTACGCGCACCTGTTTTGTTATAAAATGTGTTTTTAATTCAGTCTTAGAACAAAATAATCATTCTACTTCACAGTGTCGTAATTACACCACAGTTTCCTCGAGATAATCCAATTACCTCGCAAAAATATCTTAAATAAGTGAAATTAATCAGCATTTTGTGTATTGTAGCACGAAAGCACCTACTTTTTCTCTTGACAGTAAGGCTTCAGAAAATATTCAAAAGTTTCTTAGAAATCCGTCAAAATAAATTACGACACTGCACTATAAACATCCAAATGAAATAGAACTAAATTATCATAGTAATATTCTTAATTATTCCGAATCGAGAAAGATAGAGAGCTGGATAAAAATGAAATATTTCTAATTGGTTACACGTCGACAATTTTCGAAAAGAATGTTCCTCAAATATTTCTGGGAACATTCCATAATTTTGCGGCAGTTTCCACCGAATAAGAACCACTTTTAATGAAGTCTTCGCATACTTTACCAGCATTTTTAAAAATTTCCTTTTGGCAGAAGCCAATTAACTTTCCTAATTAGTTAAAGATCTGCTGAAGTAAATAAAGTGTCTACATGTGGGAAGTGAAAGGGTATTAAATGCAACTTAATACCAGATGATGATGATCATGAAAACTTCGAATCGATCAGTTACATCTATCTTTTAGCATTTAATCATTCTTAAAAATATATTGGAAAGTGAATTTATAGATTTATGTTGCCGAACTGTGTGAGCAAGCAGTATTCGGTATTTTTTGCTCATCTGTTGTTTTGGGTCCTGTATTTTGAATTAAAAATTAATAGTTTTTTATAATAGAAATTTCATTAATCAATAAGAGATTGTTTGCCAGCAGATGCCGCTGTACCCGATTTAATAATGTAACGTATAGCCACTTTACTATACCTACGCACCATGTTTAAGGCAATTAATGTCTCCGATCTAAAGTTAACGTATTAGAAGAGCAAGACCTTAAATGTATCCTGTGTATTATTTTTAAATATATATATATATATATATATTGTGAAAAATCTTAAAAACTAAAGAAATCTTAAAATCTATTTCTATAAGCATATAAATGTAAAAAATACTTTTTTCCAAACACAGGATTTTGTTTACATGCAGTGGTGTTTTCTTCTGAGCTAGTAAGGCTTGTTGCGAAGCCCGGGCAGTATTAGTTTTCATAAAGTATTACCCTAATACAGTAGATTCCCGATTAACCGGGGTGGTCCGGAAATGTATCGTCTCGGATAACCGAATTTATTCAAATTTTGCAGGAAATGTTTGAAAAAAAATTATAGAATAGGATATTAATATGGAATTTAATTTTCTTAATTCGATTTGTTTAGTGGTAGCTCAAATTTGCTCATATGAAATTTAAAAAAAAGTTCGTAAAAGTTTGTTGTATTTTATTATCGCACAAACCCTAGATATTTGCAGACCCAAGTGGAAGAAAGGTTTGGGATAAAACACTCCCAGATCTAACGCTTGGAAAGTTTTAGTTTTATTTACATCTAACTAGCATTAGCAATCCCATTAACTAATTCATTCACATTAAAATAAATTATAATATACACTCATGTCCATAAATTAAGGATAATGAAGTTCAGGCAAAGAAAGAGAAAGAAGCAAAACAAATTTGACTTATTTGTAAAGTCTATTTATTAAACAAAAAGTAAAGAGCAAAAAAGATGCTATATGTTTGACATAATTAATAAAAATTGCAAGTTTTACTCCCTTGACCAAATTTCAAAAAAGAACCCATTTACAAAAAACAGTATAACATGGTTAGTAGGATGGTTAATACGGAGTATATCTCCCGGACGATGCAATACAGGCCTGACAATGCCTAGGCATGCTGAGTATCAAATGATCAATCTGATCTTGGGGAATATTACACCAATCATCAAGCAATGCACTCCGAAGTTCCGGTAGACATGTGGGAGGAGGTTGACGAGCTGCAATTCGTCGGCCAAGCATATCCCACACATGCTCTATTGGATTCAAGTCCGGTGAGTATGCTGGCCAATGCATACGGGTGATATTCTACGATTGAAGGCATTCGTCTACAATGTTTGCACGGTGAGGACGGGCGTTGTCATCCATAAACACAAATTCAGCACCCATGGCGCCCCGAAACAAACGTACATGTTGTTCCAGAATGACATCCCGATAGATGTGGCCTGTCATCGTTACACTCTGAACATGCAGGTCAGTTCTGGAACCAAGAATAATTCCTCCCCAAACGAGCCATCCTGCACCACCGTAACGACGTCTTTCAATGGTGTTCTCTTGGTGGTAACGGGTACCTGGCGCTCTCCAGATGAATGTCCGGCGAGAATCAGACTCCAAACTAAACCTGGATTCGTCGGAAAACATCACACAAGACCACTGTTGCGGTGTCCACAATGCATGCTCTCTACTCCAGGTTAATCGCAGGCGACAGTGAGTTGCGGTAAGTGGAACATATCTGACAGGCCTACGAGCATATAGACCAATGTGCCCTAAGCGTCTGTACACGGTCTGCCTTGAAACTGTCGTACCGGTAGCTGAAGAGAGCTGACGAGACATGTCTGATGCAGTACTCCGTCTGTTTCTTTTGGCAGTAACTGCCAAATAGCGGTACTCATTCGTCGTTGTAACTCGGGGGCGACCTGTGCTGTAACGTCTACTCACATTACCATCATCTTGGAATCGTTGCCAAAGCCTGGAGATGACACTCTGGGCGATTCCAAGTTCATCGGATACTTCCAGCTGGGTACGTCCACATTCCAGTCGTCCGATAATTCTGCCACGTAAAACATCATCCAAATGCCTCCTTTGTGCCATAACTATGACCCTAATAGCACGGAAAGTCACAATGAGGTCGCAGTGAAGTCCCTGCGAGTCACATACGTCGCAGTCACACACGTGACTTATATGTGACGTCAAATAGAAGTCACAGTGTGACATCTCTGCAGCTATCTGCTTGTGACTTCACTGTAACGTCAACGTGACTTCCGTTTGTGACAAAATTTGTAACGTCACCAAAAAGTCACCCTGACGTCGCCAAAAAGTCACTGTGTCGTCACCAAACAGTCACAGACAGTTCGTCTGTGACAAAATTTGTAACGTCGCCGTGTCGTCGCCAGGAAGTCACAGATAGTTCGTCTGTGACAAAATTTGCAACGTCGCCATAAAGTCACCGTGTCGTCGCCAAAAAGTCACATAGAGCATGTCTGTGACGAAATTTGTAACGTCGCCAAAAAGTCACCGTGTCGTCGCCAAAAAGTCACAGATAGTTCGTCTGTGACAAAATTTGCAACGTCACCAAAAAGTCACGGTGTCGTCACCAAAAAGTCACAGATATCATGTCTGTGACAAAATTTGTAACGTCACCAAAAAGTCACCGTGTCGTCGCCAAAAAGTCACAGACAGTTCGTCTGTGACAAAATTTGTAACGTCGCCGTGTCGTCGCCAGAAAGTCACAGATAGTTCGTCTGTGACAAAATTTGCAACGTCGCCAAAAAGTCACGGTGTCGTCGCCAAAAAGTCACAGAGAGCATGTCTGTGACAAAATTTGTAACGTCGCCAAAAAGTCACCGTGTCATCGCTAGAAAGTCACAGACAGTTCGTCTGTGACATAATTTGTAACGTCGCCAGCAAGTCACAGGGACAGTTCGTAAGTGAGGACAATTTGGAAAACGGAGCTGTGCTTAAAGAAAGGAAACAATTGCTCAGTACTCCTTCAAAACCAATCATTCATGGATACCTACAGTCAAATAATCAGTGGATGTCGTGTGGGGTTTGTATAGGGGTGGGGGTGGGGGGTAGAGGAGGCATGATTGTTCATAAGAATGGTCAAAGAAGGGCACCTGCACCCCCTAGCAATGCCGGCTTAAGGTATTGGCAACTCGGGCAGCTGCCCGGGGAACCATATGTTTAGAGGGCGCCATCAAAGCACTAGATAGGTGGGGGGGGCTGTGTTTTTTTTAAATGTTTATCAAACGTCGGACTGTCCCACCTGCCTATGGTCAGGCGATCCGCTTTGTTGCTTATTCTTCGTTTTCATCATCATTTTTACTGACTACCATTGTTAAAATAATTTTTTTCTAAGAAATGATTACCTGAAATGGGGAAGTGGAGAAGGCAATAATTTTCTTTTCTTTGTCTCACCATGGCACAGTGGTTATATCAATGTCACTGAAACGGCTGAAGTGTGAAGGTCCTGGATCCGGGTTCCATCCCGCGGCTGTCGATGTAACAGTCTGGAGTTTTGGTAGGTTTCTTCCAGATGTAACGTGAATACGCGTCAGCTGTTGTATGTGTGTTAAGGCAAACCTGTATGCGGGGCATCTGTCTAGATGGGGGGTGCCTTGGTAGGAAGACTTTCTAAGGGGTTCTAACGTGTATTCACGTTACATCTGGAGAAAACCTACCAAAACTCCCGTTAGATCGACAGCCACGAACCGTTAGATCGACAGCCACGCGATGGAACCCGAACCCGGGACCTTCACACCTCAGCTATCTACCATATTGAGTGGCATAACCACTGTGCCATGGTGGGGCCGAATACGCGTCAGAACCTGGTAAGTCCTTCTAACAAAGCACCCCCCCCCTCCCTTGGCAGACCGCATTTACTTTGCTTTGCCATAATCACGGAATCAATCAATCACAATAGAAATTTTATAAATCACGGAAATATTCCTCGATATGGCCGGGCTTTACTCTTTAAAAGCTTGTTTCAGATTTAATCTTGTACCCCGGCCAAGCATTTCCGTCTTCCTCGTTTAATTCGGGTTCTTAAACAAGGGCTCGTTATAAACGAGTCTGACTTACTTAGAAAGTGCGCCGAAAATCAGATAGTCCGGGACGCCAGCTGAGAGCCGCGGTCCAGCCCCTAGAGATTTTAGTGCATGTGTTACGAAAAAAAAAGTGCATCACAAAGCTGAATGAAAATTGAAATTGTTACAAATATCCTCTCTTCTAGATTTTTTTTGAGTTTGCCCTCTCCCTAAAAAATTTCTATGGACGCCCATGAGAGGAGGCAGTCCAACCTCGGGCGACAAGCTAAAAGCAGGGGGCAGGAAGAACAGTAAAATTTTGAATGAGCTGACAAACTGAAGGATCGAGATGATGGGAATAAGTCGAAGGAAAAAAGTTTTTAAAAATTCGATGTCAAATTGAAGGACAGCCCCGGAGGGAGTCCCGGGATCAATAGTCCTCGCATACGCCCCTGCAAAACATATGGTTTACATTATTTATTCGGTCACGCTATTTTGCCACGTTGTCATACCAGTACTTTCAGGGTCTGGCATTATTAGGAGGAGGAGGGGGGCTCATTTCAGAGTTTCGACACTTTGATCTCAAAATAATGCAAAAAGTTTCAGTATTGCTTTAAAAGTATCAGGGGGGTAGCGAGAAAATGGCTAATGGGGCTGCAGCCACCCCTGAGCCCAGAGACGTCACTAAGGGGCGGGGGAGTATCCCCTCCCAAAATTTATACGAGTTGGCAAAATCTCACTCTTCACTTAGAAAAATTGTGTTTCAGGTGGGGAAAAAATGTTTTTAGGATACATTAACTTCAGAATCTTATTATTTTTATTACTATATTTTTTTAATTATTATTTTCTCATCTGGATCCAAACATGCAGTGGGCACGTTTCGATCCAAGGGGCATAAAAGAATAGCTTAGGAAACGTTGGGAGCGCGGTCAGTGATGATGATGAATACCAGACTTGGAAGTGACCGAAGGGAAGGTTAAAAGGTGCTTTTCTCCTTTATTTATCACCCCGACGCACTCCGCCCCCCCACATTTGGACTGCTTTGTTTGTCATTCCCGAAAAACGTCTACGTGTCCACTGGGTGCCTAGCCTCCAGGCGGATGTTCTTTGGACATGTTGATCCAATTCCTCCGATAATTAGTTTGAACTGTCATTGCCATTTCTGCGAAATGCCGGAGAAAATATACCCCAAAAAGGACAGACTATAGTTCATTTTTCACAAGCCACAGAAAATAGATTTCTTGAAGTTTTTCATCATCTTAACGAAAAGAGAAAATATGTCTGATTTTGACGGCCCGGTTTAATAAAAATTTTGGATTTACGGATTATCAGTAAAGCGTCCTAATCACTAGTTTACCACGGAACTAAACTAGTTGAGTTAAAAAAATACTGCTGATATGTAAATAATATGGTAAAAAATTTCTCTAATTTACACCCGTTTCAAGTGATGTCCACAGCACGGGCGGCACTTGTTTTTACAAACCCATAGGGACCACTGGGTGAGCGGAAAAAGCGCAATTGTTAATGTAGTTTAAAACATGAGTACTCAATATCAAAATTATTATTGGTAACAAAGCTCATCAATTGACAAATATTAATACCAACAAATAAAATCCAGAACGATAAATCACATCGAATGCATTGAGCAGGCTGAGCCCTCCCAAAAATCTTAATTTATCCCCATTAATTCCCAAAAATCTTAATTAGCTTCATAGCTTTTCATGAATAGAAAAGCGAAGTATATATTTCGAGATTCTACATCCCCCCCCAACAATAACATGCGCACAAAAAATAATAAATTTTATTTTATAACTAAACATTTCTTTTTTTTTTTACTGGAAAACAGAGTAACAAATTTTATTTTACAATAAAAATGATATGTTTAGATTTTAAAGTATTTATGAACTGGGAAAAAAAAAGCTGCTTTTTTTTTTAGTTTAGTTTTATACCTGGTCAGTTTTTAATGACTTACGTAAACTGTGTCACATTCACGTTTTATTCATTTTCACGGTAATAAGACAAATAAAAAAAATTGATTAAAAAAATATTCTTTTAAATGTATTTTTATTTTTTCTAACAAGCACTTCGGCTTAGCCGTAAAGTTAAATCTGAAAATCTTTTTATTTTTAGTGATGTGTATCAGTTTAAATGCTTTCTAAATATCTTAAGCATTTTATTTCTTTTATTTGGAAAACATTTTAAATGCTTCCAGATAAATAATGATATTTTTTATCCGTTTTTGACAGCAAGTGAAACTAACTACACGTACATATCATGTATAAATATTGCAGATTAGAGAAGAGATATGTCTAAGAAACGTGTTATTTTGCCTTACCGTTCGAGTAGAGTATTGATGGAATCGTGTCACACGAAAAAAGAAATTCGAAAAGAAAGTTGTCGGTTACCTTTGGTTGTAGGAAAACCCAGAAAGCAAATATATTTTATTATGGCAAATCCAGGATGCATAAAGAATATCAAGATAAATGCTCTTCTGCCAGATGTAAAAAACAAAGTAGAAACAAAAGTACTCTCTGAGACAGAAAACAAGAATGAAAAAATCTGAAATTTCCAACTATTTTACTAATATTTAAATATAAAAAATGTGTTTGTATAATTTCTTATGTATTAGTATGCAGTTTCATAAATATTAAAACTAACAAAATTTTTTAGAATTTTTTTCCTTGGCTATCAAATGTTTATACTTCATTGAGCGACCACCTCAATTAACGACCGATTTTTCGCGGAAGAAAGGGTGGTCGCTCTCAAGAAGTTTCAGTTTATCTATGTATGTATGTATGTATATATATGTATGTGTGTGTGTGTTTGTGCATGTGGTGTAATGATTGAAAAACTTACTAAAGTATAAATCCTTGCTAAAATATGAAAACTGAAATAAAAGAAGTTATTTTCTGAAAAATAACAAAAACAATCATCTACATTCACTTATCAAGCGTTTGTATTCACTGTTACCTGTTTACAATGAAGACTAACAAAAAAGCCAGGTATCAGTTTTTTAATAAGCATACACAGAAGTGTGTGTTTATAAGAAACATACTTCTCAGTGTGCGTGAATATATATATATATATATGCATATATTTGTAACCCCCCCCCCCGCAAAAACGGCCTAGCTACGCCTTTGGCTGCATGAAAATTGGCCCTGACATCATTCTTGCAAATTCTTATGTAAAATGACCTCCTGAATCTGAATATGACCCATTTTTGCGTATCATGTACCATTTTCACTATAGCCCCCCAATTTCAATACCATTCGAGAATTTTATATTCATTAATTTGATTTAAAAGAGAAAACGGATTGTTTTAACCAACCAAACGATTGTTTTGACTTTGAGGGGCTAGTGAGGGGAAAATTTCTAGAACATGAACATTTGTAGCAAGGGGGATATTTGGGGCCGTGGGGGGTGGATTTGCAATCTTAAATTTACAAAAATGAATAGAAAGCATTGGAAGTTTTTTTTTAATTGCAATTTTTTTTTCTTATTTTCTGAATATTAAACCTCCCAGCTCCCCCCCCCCCGTTTTTTCGACCAAATACTGAATACCAAACACCGATTTTTTTTTTTTTTTTTTTTTTTTTTTTTTTTTTCACAAAATCAGTAACTGTGATCGTTGTACACATTCCAGACTTTTGTTTTAAATTAAAAATCTTTCCATTCATTTCAACTATAGTATATTTGTAAGTTGTCTACGAAAAATTGGAGGTTTAGTTATGGTCTTAATCCGAACATTAATTTACTTTTTATGCATAAATGTATTACCAATGGCAAGGATTTTAAAACCGATTTACCAATTTATTTTTTAATTTATTTTTATTTACTAACACTTTTGACAAAGTAAAATTTTTAAAATAACATCCTCCCTCCAGAATTAGAATAAAAAAGTTCTATCAATTTTTATATTACACCGTAATTTTTGTGTTTGCAGCCACTTTCGGCCCACTAACATTTTCTTCTAACATACGTGCACATCATACATAAGTGTATATATAAATACTGTATATATTAAAGTGACCGGCCCATCGGGAAAATTCCCGGGTTCCCGGTGTTTGTATCCGGCATCCTGGCTGACAGGTTTTTTTTTTTTTTTTTTTTTTTTTTTTTTTTTTGTCAGTTTAACAGACTTTTTTTTTTTATAGTGTATAAATCTAGCGTCATAGCGGTTTTTTTTTTTTTGTTGCGCGTGATGTTTAATAGATCTTTTTCTGCTACTTCTCTTGCTTTCTCAAGAGTATACAATTCAGTATTGTTCACTGGAGGTTCATATGAAGGTATGCCGAACATTAAGTAAGTGTTTGTAAATTTAGTAAAAGAGTGAGGTGTGTTATTATATTCTTGCTTTGCTTCTTTGTCCAGGGTATTTTACTATCAGATGAGTTTGCTTTGCATCTTAATCTACTGACAATTGATTGATTAACCATTTTATTTTTCCCGTTACACGGAGGCAGGGCCGTACGCAGAAAACAATCTCGGGGGGGGTAATAAACGGCGAAAAAGGCTAAATTTTTCACGAAAAGGCTTCATCATTATTGTTTTGTTAATTTTAAATTTAATTTAATTAAAGAGGGGGACCAGAGGGTCTGGTCCCCTCCCCCCGAAATTTCCCTGGGTACAGCCTTGCACGGAGGCCTGTGTGCCGAGGTGAGTAGTTGTTTTACACACACATTTATCATTTATATGTACAGTAAAATCTCTCCACAACGATATCCTCTATAGCGATAATTCTTTCTATTACGATATTTTTTCATAGTCCTAGCTGAATTCCTTTTAGATTAATGTAAAACAGTTCTCTGTATAACGATATTCTTATAACAACGATAATTATCTTTTCAACGATGGTAATAGTTGACCCTTACACCACAATAATTCTCTTCGCTACGATATTTTTTCTGCGACATACAAATTAAATTAATCCTTCCCGAGAAAGAATTTAGCCCCCTCCACAAATAATTAAAATGCCCGCCTAATTCATTGAAAAGGTGAAGAAGCATTTGTCACTAGTTGGTGGGTACTTTTTTTCTCCTGATGTTCTTGTCTTTGTCAACTACGAGGACACAATTATGGTCAAGGGGGACGTGTCTCAAGGTTACTATAAGCTATAAGGGCCATTCTTCTCAATCTTTGGTGGGGATAGTGGCCACTTCTCTTGCCGGCTCGACTGTGTCAACATTGGCTGTCTTTTCTGCCATAAGTAAGTACACATTTTATGATAATATCTTAACCCTTATGTTATAATTATATGTAATTTAATTATTTAACTTTATAGAGAAATATTTCTTTCCTCACTTGCAGTACCGTTGTTGTATGAACCTGCAGTACTATTTTAAAATTACCAAGCACGTACTTAGGGGGATTTCGATTTTTGTTACTAAAATGATAATATAATATTTTTACGAAAAATTCTGGCTTTTTTACCGTTCGGACACCTTCCAAGATGTGTGGTTTCTTTTTTTTTTCTTTTTTTTAAATACGGCAGAACACTACTGAATACACCAAGGGTGATTAGTAATATTATTGATATTCCCCCTGGCAAATATTATCATTATGGTCTGCATGCAGCCATTAAAAGTATGTTGACCTGCTTAAAAGATGTTAATAAATTACCAAATATGTTACATTTAATTATAAATGTTGATGGCTTGCCAATTAGCAAGATCGTCCAAAAGTTCAGTGTGGCCTATACTATGTTCTGACATAATGTTAAAAAGGTGTATTCATTGTTGGTATGTACCATCAGTGCCGTAAAAATAGGGAGGCATGGCGGGGCGAATACCCGGGACCCCCACACGTAGGGGCTTCAAAATCCATATGCCTATTTTCCCCCAACCTCTTGTATTTTTCTTTATGTGTTTTTGAATTTTATAACTTTTTAGATTTGCGCATCAAATATTCTAAACGGATCACCTAGCACGGTTTAAGCAGAAAACAAAAAATGTTTCTTACTGCTTACAAAACAGCTAACAGCTCACCAACAGATCCGCTGTATTACGATATCGATATGTACAGCTGATTTTGAAAAGCTAAATTTATATGCCACTATTTTTAGAGTCAAAGTTCTTTAACTAATGACCTTGTGTTTTCCTTATTTGTATTCTAGAAATTCTTTATTTGTATTCTATTCATTGATCTGGTCCTCAAACAGCCACTCTGAAGCAAACATTCCATTTGGGGGGCCCCTGTTGTTTCTTAAAATTATCATATCACTTAGATAATTTCGAACAAAAGGCTTGTTTTTTCTTTTTGTTGTAATTATTACTTACAAACATTTTATGCGCTTACAAATAATGTGCAGATGCATAATCAGTGGTGGACACTGATTTCCTGTAAGAGAAGGGGGAATGGAAGTAATCATTAGGTTAAATAAAAGTCGTGATATACATGTTTAAAATTAAAAATGTACAGACTTTATGTTAAAAATGCAAATAAATGCTACATTTCAGCTTGAATTCATGTGAAATCCATTAATTACTTCAGTATATGAAATTAAAAATACCTTGTTGTTACAAAGCACGTGCTCGATTAATGGCTGAAAATGCTTTTAGTAGGAATAATCAGGAACACATAAGAACTACATTGATGATTTATTAATGTTGTTGTGTTCTGTTAAGGCAAAGCTGCGCAAGAGCTATCTGCTTAGAAGGGGTACAACGGGCGGAGGACTTCTAACGCGTATTCACGTTAAATCTGGAGAAAGCTGTCCAAAATTTCAAACCTTAGATCGATAGCTGCACGGCAGGACAGAAACCAGGACCTTCACACTTTAGCCATCTGACAATGTTGTATGTTGAGTGTTTTATCCACTCGTCCATAGTGGGGTTTGATTCATTAATTTTTTATCAAGTAATGTAATTTTGTAATTATTTAAGATAAGAAGACATAAAGTTCCACGAGAAAAGGGACGAAGCGTGAGGAAAGATAATTTTGTAAAGTTTTGGAACTCCTAGTTCTAGTCAGTGACTCGTGACTTTAATTCAGTGATTAAATTCTCTTTATAACAAGTATGCACTTGTGCCCGTTCTTTGAATAAAATGTCAAAAACACAAATGTTTTTAGTTCTCAATTTAAAAAAAAGTGAAAAGAAGAATAGCGATTGGAAAGTACTTCATGTCATTTAAAAAATAATTCATTCCGCCCTGTGGAAATTGCGACATGAGTATTTTTACTGCGTTCTAAATTCTTTTATAGTTTTTTATTGTTTTCATCCTAAAATATTTCAAAGCCTGAGATGAGTCCCTTCCCACAAACGCAGGAGCCCTCACTAAAATTATTCTTATCTTATGGGCATCCACGCTGTGCGCCACTCTATAAAATATACACTTAAGTATTGTGATACAGTATGAATTATAGCTAATATCATTTAAATCTTCCAACTTGCGTCCGAATTGAGAATTTTCATTACATTATTATATTTCAATTGATTTTAATTTTTAAATTCTCTTTATTTCATGATATTCCCAAGTAACAAACGTAAGGGAAATTCCAATACATATGAGGATTCTTTTTTAAAACTTATCTTTGTGTGTGTGTGTGTCAGAGGCCGAACTACAGGGCGAAAAACCCTGCAATGCGGGGGGGAGGGATTATAAGAGACCCAAAAATTTTGTTAGCACTTACACTAGATTAAAAAAATGGAAAGTACTGGGTATAAATACAGAACTACAAAAAAAAAAAAAAAAAAAAAAAAAATCAGGTCTGATATTTGGATCCCTTTAAATGTCTCCACTGAATATTTAGTTCCCCGAAACTAATATTGTAGTGACCCCTCCAAAAGCAAAGAACCGTTTTGCCTGAGGACTAGCTGATAAGGAGATTGGCGGCCCTTTGTATGGACAGAACAAGCGCGTATGGTTCCATTTTACTATTTCCTGTTCTTGTTAGCTCCCAGTCCGCATGGAATAAGCAATAAAAAGAGGAGCAAAAATCCAAGGCCACCCCTTGAACCTTTAGTGGGTTGTTCTGTTTTGCTCGTTTATCAGTCAGTATTTTCTGAAAATGATTCTCGACCGTGAAGTGCAAATTCCTTTTCTTTTCTCCTGAGTTGAGGTGCGTTTGCGGTTTTATTTTAACTACATTAGTGAAGATGTAAGTGTATGATTCTCTAAATATATTTCTACGTATATCTAATTTTATGTTAAAAATTTTTCTATGTATATACAATTTTACTCTTAAAAATTTTCGATGTATGCTTAATTTTATGTTTAAAATTTTAAAAACGGGAGCTAATTCGGAGCTAAATACGGAAAAGGCCTTTGAAGCTAAGATCTTATCAAAGACCATAGGTATGTTTTACTTATTTATTTAGTTTTTTTTATTTAAATGAAGTTAAAATAAAAAATAATTCAGTTATTTAACCACACTAGCTCAAAAAAAAAAAAAAAAAAATGCAAGAAATATTAAGACGAATTAAATGCAAGAATAAGATATTTGCAATTTTTTTTTTCTTTTTGTCTTAGTATATGATGTAAGAATCATATATTAAAAAATCATTATATGAAAACATTTTCAGAAATTTAATACAGGTGAAAGGTAATAAAATGCTTGAAATGCATTAAATAAGCTCCGCCACTGGTGTGTATCTACACTCAAATGTAGTATAATACATTACTTCTATTATAAATTTGTAAATATATTCAATATTCTTAAAGGTATTTTTTATTTAAATTTAGGACGAATAGATAAGCTTTTGGTGTTGCTGCTGTGATTTTCGGTAGTTTAAATTACATTAAAAGAATAATTTTCAAACTAACAGTACTAGTGTTTTCTGCTTTTTTCTTCAGCAGATTTTAGTAAATGTACTTAACCATAATAATTCTTATTTCTCTCAGTGATCACTCGGGTAAAATGGCGTCCATGGTAGGCAACAAAATTATCACAAAGTTAGGTCACAATAAGTAGTGTCTTATTGACTTTAACCTGTTCGCTCCCATCGTTACATCGAGGCGATGGTAGCAATTCTCTCTTCTGTTCTCATTTTTGCTTCTAGACCTGGTAGTTTCAATGCTTTTGTTTCGAGCAAGCGTTTGCGTTGTGCTACATCATAGGCATTCAAGTACCAATACGAGAAGAACGATGGGTACAGAAGGGAGAATAGCTGTCGTCACGTCCTTGCAACGATGAGATAGTACTTGTTGAACGTTTCTTTTATTGCATTAAGCTTGCAATAGAAATCTGCACCCTTTTTCAAGTGTCACACATGGCACACGCCTTCCTTGCTATAGCTTAGAGGTACGAAACTGACTTCTGTTTTGTGTCGTATGCTGCCTGTTGTAAATTGTGTTCTTAAAGTGAATTTTTCAGAAATAGAAAATTTATTTTTTAAAATAGAGGTCTGATTTGTCTTTTTTTAATAAATACTTACATTATATCATATCTATTATTATCTAAGAGTGTTTAATTCTGTCTTTCTCGTACATAAAAATGTATGTACGTGCCAACCTATTTTCGTTTTTAGGGTTAGGATTAATATTAGGTTTAAGATTAAAAGGGCCCTCAGATTCAATCCCGCCCCTGGGCCTCGTGGTGAGCGGAAAAAACGCCGCTGGAAAAAACGCCGCCGGAAAAAACGCCACCGGAAAAAACGCCGCCGGAAAAAACGCCACATGGAAAAAACGCCACCCGGAAAAAACGCCGCCGGAAAAAACGCCACCCGGAAAAAACGCTACTTTTAATAGTAATCTACTTTTAATAGTTTTATGATGTAACACAGTCTTTATATGCTAATCGATGAGGCAAGGAGCGTAGCCAGAAAATTTTTTCGGGCGGGGGGGGGGGTGTTACGAGATATAATTTTGTAATGATAAACATAATTTCTTACTGACGACGTAGGAAAGGGGGGGGGCTTTGGAACCTAGAATTGGCTTGGGGACCCCGAAATTTTTTCGGGGGGTTGTATGAGATATAATTTTGTATTGATAAACTTAATTTTTTACTGACGACGTAGGAAAGGAGGGGGGCTTTGGGGCTCGAGCCCCCCCATACCTTTGTGGGATGATAGAAAATAATCATATATCGGTGTCTTTTTCAGTGTCCAGAATCCATAAAAACATACTAACCCCCCTCCCCCAAATCTACTGAATTGCTACATGCTACTGCGCCCCTATCGGATTGAGGGGAGACCTAGGGTTGAGCTATGGCTTATTATTACTGGTTTTCTTTGTATGAGGGCAAGAGTTTATTCTGATTCATGGTAATTTATCTTGTTAGCTCTTGGATTTTAAATAAGAAATTTTAGAATAAGGAACATTTAAACATTGGTACTCTTGTTTTAAAGATGCCTTTTTAAAAACTAAATTATGGTATTAATAAGTCAAAAACAATTTTTAAAAAATCTTCTTTAAATTAAATGTTAGTGTAATTGTAATGTTTTTAAACAAATTTTTAAATGCTGAAAAAAAAAACAGCAACACTTTTTAAAGGAAACTGGTTTAAAATCATTTAAAACTCATTTCTTAAAATGTAAAATATTAGTTATATATAACTGTGATTAAAATTATTAGTTAATTAGTTTTGTTAAAATTAGGTGGAAAAGTTTCAATAATACTTTCTAACTTTTGTAACTTTAGTTTTTAAACATTAATTTGATCAGAAATAGAGCCTTTGCTAAAGAACCTGACTGAGAATCAAAGACGACCTTGTAAGTGAACGCGTCCGTTAAATATGTAGGGCCGTCTATCCTTTTGCTGGGTTGTGAGCATTCAAAACTGCATTATTTTGTTAAAACATGATCGATTCCGGTTCTTGTACTACAAAACAAACATACAAAATTTGCAAATCAAATTATTAATTTATAAGTTTTTTATCTAAATAATTGATTTACTTATTTATTGTATTATTTTCAAGACAAAGTACATATTCATTTAAAGATGGAGAACAATTCTTTGTAGTGTCACCGGATGTCGACACCCGTACTCATTTTTAGGGTATACTGTTTTTTTTTTTAAGTGTCAAACTCAGAGCCTGACAAAAGCGAGGGCAGACGGGGCAGCTACCTTGGGTCCCCAGTGAAAGGAGAACACAAAATGAAAACGCCCCTGTCCTAAAGTAATGTAATATTTTTCAGGAGAGGCTACTGAAAAGAAAAAAAGTTAAAAGTGATTATTACTAAAATATATTATTAATTATATCAATTATAATCAATCTTTGATTGCTGTTGAATTATTTTCTTCCGAATTCTTTGATAACAAATTTTAAGTGAATAAAATTGAATAATATATTAAATTTTAACACATTTTAAGTACTGATTTGAGCATTCTAAGATTTTGCTTACAGAAATTTAGTGAATTCTTTTTCATACTGCAGCATTTCTTTCCAGAGTTTATATTACTTTGGTAGAATTATTTAGCCTGTCAATTAGAATTTCTGTAGTTAGCAAATTTACAGATTCTGCAGAAGGAAAAGAAGTGTTTTATTCAATTTTTATTAGTTATAGAAAATCAATATTCGTAATGTTATCCTTATAAATGACTCACTATAAATAATAATAATAAATAATAACAATAAATAATAATAATAATAATAATAATAATAATAATAATAATGAAAACAAAGTTTTAAACTAGAAAATTTTTTAAAAATTTGAACTCGTTTAAAAATTTAAATTCTAAATCACATCCAATAAACTATTAACTTTTTAAAAGTTATTTAATGTTTCTTCCTATGAATAAAAATCAGATAGTTATTTGCTGAAAAAAAAAAAAAAGGAATACAACTGATACACTTTTTTACAAATAAAATAATTGGTATATTAATAACTTGTACAAATATTTATAAATTGCGCAGTCATTTTATAAATGAATGTTCAATTTATCTACACGAGAATGCTTTTCAAAGATTTATCACTTTTTCGCCCATTTTTCTTTTGGGATTTTCGGAGTTTTAACATAGCCATAAGTAGTTGTGACATGATTCCAAAAAAAAAGAAGAAAAAAAAAAAAAGAAAAAAGAAAAAAGCCTCTGCGAGATCCTCTACCTCCGCTTTGTTCTTTTTTGACCCCCAGGACATGTATATCTTACCTCTTTGTCTAATGGTCAAAACAGTAGGGGCCGAATGCTATTTTTGGAATTCTCCTTTGACCTTGAATAAGTGTTCTCACTGTTCTGTAAAAACGGAATTTTCGTTTAACCTTGAACAAGTGGTTTTGTTTGACGGATTATTGCAAGTTTGTCGGAGGGGGGGGGGTTAGTTTGTCGGTGGGGGCGGTTAGTTAGAAGATTGACATATACCTCCAATAGGATCTTTTACATTAATTTCTTTCTTCTCGGGGGGGGCGGTCGCCCCCTCCGCCCCCATTTAATCCGCCCTTGGTGGCGGTTGAGGAGGGAGGGGGTAATTCTTAAAAAGCACTTCAGTAAGAAAAGTCAAAATTCATTTGATATGCCAAAAAAAACCCATTTAAACATGAAAAAAATAAACCCTTATCCCCCACCCCCAACCACACACGCACACCTATGTGTTAATTAAAATCCCTATTTAACAAGGATTTATTTCTTTGAAATCTTAACACTTCTTTGTCATCAGCGTACCTTAGTGGCGTAGCCAGGAACTTTTCATGGGGGGGGGGGCGTTACGACTACTGCAACTCACATATATGCATATTTGCTGTGATAAGGGAGTGAAGAATATACATTTTGTATGGCAAAAAATTCATCATGAGGGGGTGGTATGACCCCCCTATCCCCCCCTTGGCTACACTACTGGTGTACCTGAATGGTTTTTTTGGGGTCATAGCTCCCTAAAAGCTTCATTTACTGTTAAGTAATTGGAAATCTATTTTTTTTTTTTTTTTTTTTTTTTTTTTTTTAGCGGAAACCGAAATCTTTTTAGGAAAGTCTATCCCCCTCCCCCCTTCCTTAACGCCTACCAAATTATACACAAATTGAATTATTCAATTAGAAATGTGTCTTCCCCCATTTCTGGAAAACAAAGTACAGAAAACCTCATAATTCAACTTCATACCCCCCCCCTTTTCTGCAAAAGAAAAGAAATTTTTTCAAGTATTTAAATAAATTATTACACAAATATCTTTTTAGGTGGCGTTTTTTCCGGCGGCGTTTTATCCGGCGGCGTTTTTTTCCAGGTGGCGTTTTTTCCGGCGGCGTTTTTTCCAGGTGGCGTTTTTTCCGGCGGCGTTTTTTCCGGTGGCGTTTTTTCCGGCGGCGTTTTTTCCTACATTCGGGCCTCGTATATCCAAGTTACGGCACTGTACTGACATTGATTTTGTTAACACTTCAGATAAAAATTATCATCACAGTGAAACAATTTTAAAGTCTATTCCTGGGTTTTGACTTATAACTTGTTTTCCCCTTGATTACCATGCATCTTGTGTGTCTTGGGGTTATGCGCAAGATACTGAATTTTTGGATATATGGACCCCGTGAAACACGCATAGGTTACAAAGTCATATCTGAAATTTCGGATAAACTAGTTTACTGTATACAGGACCTATTATTTTAAAAAGAATATTACGAAAAGATATGTATATTAATTTTATGATCCTCCATGTTGCTATAAGAATTTTAACTAGCCAAGAATAATACATGAATATATTGATCGTGCAGAAGAACTTTTAAAACATTTTGTCATGACATTTGCTACAATATATGGTAATGAATTTGTGTCACACAATGTACATAATTTGCTGCATTTGTGTGATGATGCTAGAAAATATGGCCTCCTAGATAATTTCAGTGCTTTCAGATTTGAAAACTACCTTCATTCTATACAGAAACTTCTTAGAAAATCAGATAAACCCCTCCAGCAATTAGCAAAACGATATAAAGAAAAAGAGAGATTTAACTTGAAACAACATATAAAAATTAATGAATTTAAAAAACAACATTCTAACAGGCCACTTTATCCAGGTTTTAATATCACAGAACCGCATAGGCGCACCCACGGAGGGGGCTATGGGGGCTGAAGCCCCCCTTAAAGGTAGAAAGTAAGAAGTGAAAAGCTTTAAAAAATGAAAATTGTCGCTAATTAATTATATTTTCTTTCTTTTTTTAATTGTCTTTTCAATTGTAAAAGTTATTTCTAACCAAAAAAGACATTTATTTAAAAAGTTTTTAAATAAATGCTTACAGTTAGTTTACGAAACACTGTTAATCTCGGTTACAACGTCACTGAAAAGAGCAGATAATTATTTATGACTCCATACCAAGTTACATTGCTTGTGTGCTTGTGTTCTATGGGACAGTCAAGTGGTACCGAATATGTAGACGTTATAAGAAAGTTGTAACTAATCGAGGTCACTATAACCGTGTTCAGCAGTATTTGCATGTCGCCCAGCCCCCCCTAAACTAAAATCCTGGGTGCGTCACTGCACAGTATAGTATATTAGTAAAATCTAATTTTACCACTAATTGCAACAATCCAGCAGACAGTTTTGTTAAACTAAAATGTGGCACAATGGTGAAAGCCAGAAATTATATATATTGCTCAAGAGAAAAAAACATATTTTTTAATTGGTGAGATTCTGTTCTGCAAGGGACCTATCTATGATGTGTCATGTACTTCTGATTTATTAGAAATTTGTTTATTTCAGAGTCAAAATATGAAATAAAGGCATGGCTTGCCTCAGAAATAGATTGTAAGCTATGGCACATACCATTAAAAAAACCAGACGTTTATTTCCAGTTTTACATTCCTAAACATCTGATGATTGCCAAAATTTGTGATTAATGTTATTTAGAATTTATATGAAAAGGTATGCAGTGATTTTTTTCTTTTAATTGAATAACATTTCAAAATTCTTAAGAAGCAAAAAATAGGGAATATTGGAGTAGTAATTAATTTCTGATAATTTAAGCAATCACTTTAATCTAATGGTAATAAAAAATTTAATTAGGAATACTCAGGGGCGTAGCCAAGAGGGGGGGGTTAGGGGGTCATAACCCCCTCATGAGGAATTTTTTGCCATACAAAATGTATATTCTTCACTACATTATCACACCCACGTATACATATATATGAGTTGTAGTAGTCGTAACCCCCCCCCCATGAAAAATTTCTGGCTACGCCCCTGGGAATACTTATTTGCTTTAATTTTGATACAGTTATTTACTTTAACTATGCTACACTCCTATATCATTGTTGTTATCCTTTTAGTTAAACTAGCTGGAATTCTGCAAGATTTTGGATTCATAAATAATAAGTATGTGACTGTACGAAATTAATGTACTAAAAATTTGTTTAAAACTAGCTATTTCTTTTAAATATCTGCCAACTTCTTCAGTAAATATGCATATTTTTTCACTATTAAATGTTTATGTGTCATTCCGAGAAAAATAGTAAAAACTATGTCCAAGAAAATATGATTTTTTATTTAAATAATGGTAAATAATTTTAACGTAACCATACTTGTTTTTTATTCCTTGTTTTATTTTGCTTCGTTGGATATTTTCCTTTAAATTCTAGATAACGTATGATATCCACAATAAGTTTTTAATAGCTAAAGAGTGAAAAACATGTCCCATGCTGAAGTTTATACAATTCAAATATATTAAGCTGGTTAAGCGGAATAATTAACTGTATGCAGAGGCGTAGCCAAGGGTGGGGAGTTAGGGGGGTCATAACCCCCCCCCCATGAGAATTTTTTTTGCCATACAAAATGTATATTCTTCACTGCATTATCACACACACGTATACATATATATGAGTTGTAGTAGTCGTACCCCCCCCCCCAATGAAAAATTTCTGGCTACGCCCCTGACTGTATGTAAACACAAGTTCCTTAAAAGACTGACAGTAAAATTAACTCTTTTCTTATTGTCAGTGTCCCAGATTTTATTACTCTGTAAGGTCCACTCTGTTACAGCAATTTCTTTTCAAAAGAATTAATATTATATAAAAAAATTGTAACACCACTGAACTGCCTGAAGTGTTCACTGTTCACCTGCAGTCAGCCATATTCGATAAAATTTCCAAGAAGTTAGGTTGCATTACATGTCTATTATTACTTCAATGCATTAAGTAAATGTCCACTATATTACATTAAAATTTTTATTTCATAAAAATTTGTAAAATAATATGTTTCTGGGAATCAATATATAATTCATGAAGTTTATTTATGTAAAGTTTATTCTTATTATTGCTTAAAACTTACAATCTCTAGCCCTGCTTTTATAATTATTTGTTCACTCTGTTAAGCAAAGAATGTAACAGTGTGGACAATTAGTGCAACAGAATAGACAATTTGGCAGAAGCAGGTAATATATTCAACTGCAAACAATATGTATAGCATTGTATTTTTAGAAAATGATAAATGCATCGAATATTTTACTGGAACTGCATTTTTTGCTTTATTTATGAGAAAACAGGAAGAAAACCCAATAATTGTGTAAAATGATGCATCTTTTGTAAAATAAATAACACCACCAAGCAGTTGAAGTTTGTAATTTTTTGAAATACTTAAATTTACGAAGCACGGAAAAAGGGCACAATATTGAATGCTTCTGTATTTTGAGAAGAGAAGCGGGGGGGGGGGGTGAATTAAAAAAATATGAGAAACAAGTAGGCGTCCAAAAAGGCGTAAACATAGGAACATTAGTGTATTTTGTATTTATTTCTACTGAAAACTGCCATTCAGACAACTTTTCCAAGAACTGTGCCTGATTTGTAAGTACAGTATACAGCGTAGCCCATGCCGTCCGAAACGCCTCATTGCCCTTTACCGTTTTATGATTTTTTTTTTTAATATTGTGATTTTTTCTATCAGTTTTATCTAAATTTATTGTCGTAGCAATAAATAATCTACCTTATTTAAAGGATACTAAAATCTTTTTGGAAAACTCTCCCGATAAAATTAAGCAACTGTCTTATCCCTACAATGCAACGCAAAAAAAGGTCTTAACATTTAGTTATATACCATCTTCACATTCATTAAAAGAAATTTTTGTCCATTATTCAATAACGTTACTATACTAGTGGATGCTTTTACCAGAAGCATTTCCAGTGTGATGTTTTTCTCACTCAGACTCTACAGAAACTACTTGTTCCAGATTAAAAAATAACTAGAAAATAAACAAAGGAGTAATAATAACAATAATACTAATTTAAGCGCCTTTTTTTAAAAATAAACTGATTGATCAATTTGTTTGTATTCTTAGGACAAAGTCCAGAACTAGTCATTCAATAACATAGTAGTTTCGAAAATTTTAAATACCTATCTCATCTTATACTAATCTCATCTAACAGGCAACCCTAAAAAGAGAATCTAAGATCCCCAGATTTAACATGCACGTTCTCTGTAGTATGTTATTACACTCAGTCTGATCTGTAATCAGCTATGGCTTATTATTACTGGTTTTCTTTTTATAATTGCAAGAGTTTATTCTGATTCATGGTAATTTATCTTTGGTTCATGGTTAACTCCTTGGTTTTAAATAATAATTCTTAGAATGAATGATTTATAAGTACATATATTTACATATAAATATTTTTATTTTTAAAGTATTTAATTTAAATATTACTACTTTTATTTTAGACATGCTTTTTTTTCAGAATTAAATTATGGTATTAATAAGTCAATTTAAAAAAACTTACTTAAAAAGAACTTTTTAAATCAGATGTTAGCATAAGTGTAATGCTTTCAAACAAATTTTCATTTCTAAATGCGAAAAAAACCCGTTTGAAAGGAAACTGGCTAAAGATTCTTTGAAACTTATTTCTTAAAATGTAAAATATCGGCTATATATAACTGTAATTAAATTTAATTTTGAACTAGTTTTGGAATAGTTTTAATAATTATATTTTTACCATTATTAGTATTGCAAAGCTTATTACCCCTAACCAACTGTGATTAAATATATCTGCAAGCCTTTTTATGAGAAAAACTGAAACTTTCTAAATCACTTCATTAATGTATAGAGGCATATTTTAGTTATTGGGAATTTTTGTAAGAGGGCTTTATAAAAATTAAAAGTTTGTGTTTGTTTACATTTAATCTCCTGAAAGTTTTAATTCGGTACATTAAAATAACTTTTTAATTTATTCTATATGTATAAGGTCAATATATAAAGAAGAAAATCCTAGGTCAGTGTTTTTTAAGCACCCTCTATAATAGGCATTGGAAGTGATTGTGATTTTTATTTAATATTAAAAATATTAAAATTTTTACTTCCAGTGTAAATTATCATGAAAGTTACTTTTGTTTTGTGGTTAAGGCAGATCTACACGAAGGCTGTCTGCTTAATTAAGGTATGTCTTGGGCGGAGGACGTTTTGAGGAGTTCTGACGCGCCTAGAGAAAATAGCCGCGCGGTAGGCAGGAACCCTCGAGCTACACACTTCAGCCGTTTACCAAATTGTCATGAAATTAGTAAAAAGTATTTATACTACAATGCAAAAGGTCAAAATATTAAGCTTTATAAGTTAAATTTATATCTTCTAAAACTCTTTCTCTACTTAACAAAACTTATTAAACTTTTAAGATAAATTTAAAAAAAATAAAACTTGCTAAAATAAGCAAGAATGACGATATATAGAAAATTAGATGGATAAATTATCGAATACTGAACTTCATATATGAAAAAAATACAGCAAGAAGAAAAAAATATCTGTTAAAACAGTTATTATATAACTTGATGTAAAACTGTGAGAACAGCTCAATTAAGGAAAGGGAAAATGTTATTCACTTGTGTTCACCAAATAAAACTTTTTTGCATAAAATATCTTGTATTGCATTGAAAAATAAAACATAAATAAATAAATATTTTAAAGAAACCCTAATATTTAGAAATAATTTAAAGCCAGTACAACAGATTTGGAATGAGAAAAATTGTTTAAACAAAGCGCTTAAGAAATAACTGTTTAAATCAAGCAACCCTGACAGTGAACTTTTAAAAAAATATTTTGTCAAGACACAGACTGGAGTTCCTTTTCGCATTTTAAATGGAACAGTTAAAATGAGGTGCAGATGAAAAAGACTGCACCACCAAAATGCTCAATAAACTTATAACATTGGATGCCGCTCAGACATACACATGGAATGGGCGAAATGGAAAGCAGGATTTCAAAAGCCTAATTCTGCCACAAGTTTTACTAAGTAAGTATGGCAATTTAAAATCACGTATAGTTGCCATTTCTCAAAGTTTAATCAATCCAAAGTTTTTGTGTAATGACAGTGGTGCATAGATAGAAGCAGTAGCGGATTCAGGGGAGGGGCTTGGGAGCTTCAGCCCCCCCCCCCAAAAGAGATAGCTAGAGGGTAACATTCTGCTTCATTATGCAGAATGAATATGTAAAGTGATCTTTTTTAATCACTTAGCCCCTCCCAAAAATTTTTACATTTGTTTAGACTAAAATTTTGCTTTATTGTACATTTTCTTTGGGTGATATAAGCTTTTATCAAAATTTAGCCCCTCTTAAAAGAGAATTTCTGGATCCGCCACTGGATAGAAGACAGCAGTCATTGATATTGCATGAAAAATATTTATTAGTTTTTGTAACTTAATTAAGTTTAACAGTTTTGGGCTTTTATTCTGTGTGTTCGACTTCATGAGTGTTCTTTATATGTCTTGAGTAATTTTCTACTTATAATTTCAGAAAGCCTCAGAATTAAATATCCGGACGTGGAAGAGGATAAAGCAAATCACTATATGCAAAGCTATCTCAAATATGCAAAGGAAAGACATGAGTATGTTTTTTTTCATTTGTTTATTATTTATTTATTTATTTTTAATTAGGATGATAAAGTATTTTTATTTTTGCGTGACTTACACATGGAAATAATTATTTTGGTAGAGATTAATTAAGACATCAAGGAGGGTTGATGATCATGACATCGAAAGTTGGATATGAATCTACCAACAGGCTCTGTGTAATATACCATGAGTTACCATTTTTCAAAAATATTTATTTTAACAAATCAATTTTTGTAAGCCAGACATTTTTACAATTTGAATTTCATTTTCCTCTAAGTAAATTCTGCTAGTCAGAATTGAGCTATAAATTATCTGGTATTGTCCATTAAATTTAAGCTGTCTAAGATTGGCTTAGAAACAAAACAAATAAAAGAATTACTTACTGAAAACATAACATGCCATATTTTTTTTGTTTAAACCATAAACACCGACAATAAAGTCTAAATTCTAGATTTCACACTTCATTTTACTATTTTGCTAGTTTATCTGATGATAGCAGAGTACTGTCTAGGACTGACTCATTTGTAATGAACAGAGCAGGCTACATTTTAAAACAATAAAATTAATCTGTCATACTTAAAAAACAAGTTATGTATTCTAAATCTGATAATCTTATAGATTTTATGTATGCACTGGAATGTGTTTTTAATCATCATTGTAAAACCTTCCAGTCATGTTGATAGACTTAATTCAAGACTGATCCAAAGCTTGGCCTGTCAGTAGCTTTAGTAATTTGGGTGTTAATTCAAAATAATAATAATAATAATAATGCACATTAATAATTTCATTAAAAAGAGGCTTAGAATGAAGATTAATATCAACATTTATTTAAAAAAAATTACATGCAACATTAGAAATTGAAAAGTGCAACAAAAACGGGTTGCTACAAATTATGTCTCTAAAAAAAGCGGCGTGAACAAAATAGCAATCTAGTGCTAAAAATCCAAAGGTCCTCCTAAAAATCCAAAGGATATCCAACAAAAGATAATATTTGTATATTTTTTATCTTAGAGCAATAATTGCAAACATGTTTCACACATTGTTAAAACAATTTAAATATATTGAAAAAATAATTTATAAAAACTATCTTTTTCAGTATATATTAATAATTTTGTATAAAATATGTAATTTAAACGTTAAAATATTCATTTTATTTATACAATACTAGTAGAAATAAAAAAAAAATTAACCACCACACATTTATCAATATAACTAATTTTAGAATATTTTTACGGAAAACATACTATTTAAAAAAGTTAAAAAATAATATATCTCCTAATACAGTCATGGTTGAAGAGTATCCCCCCCCCCCCAAACATCTCTTTAGTGTCTTTTTTCTGTTCTACTTTAAGTCATATTTAGTTTTATTTTAAGTTAAAATAGTTTGAGATTTTTAAGTATAAAGAAAGTTACACTTTTAAGTAATCCTAATGAAGTTAGTGTTTTTCCTTGTAATTTTATACAGGTATGAAACAGAAATTTGGGTACACATTAAAATTCGTTAATTAAACGTAGTAAAATCTTGGTCATTGACCTTAAGATGAAGTTAAGTTTTTTATTTCAGTTCTTGAAGCAGATGTTTCTTGGTAGAACGGCAGAATTGAATATATTTATTAAATAATCTAATAATTTTCTTCTCTTGCAGGAAATCAAACATGATGTAGGAAATTCGTAAATTTGCCACATTTTTCTTTGTTTTGTTGTTGTGTTTGCTTTGTTATGTAAATTTGTTGAAGAATAAAATGTTTTTACATTACCTGATTGTACTTTCTGCATTCATAAATTTGTTTTTTTTTTTATCGGGGGCAGAGAAATAATACGTAAACTTTAATAATTAACATTTATATGAAAGCAAATTTAAGTAATGTAGTAACAAAGAATCCATGCACAACAAAAAAAACTAAAAAAGACAGAATTTGTTCGCTCAATTATTTTAATAATTGAATTAATTTGTTTTCTGCCAGGTTTACGATGATCTGTGTTAACATGTTTGCCATTTGTACAAATCTGAGAATGAAATTATTCTAATTGTCATTTCAGTCACGTTCCTATATTCATAAGTTGTGGCAGTACTGAATTCACATTTTATAAAAAAGAGATTGTCTGGGTATTTATTATGTATAATGTATATATAAAACATTAAATTGCAGGATAGAGGTTATTCGGTGATTTCAAACCTGTAAAAATTGGTAGCAGACAGTAAGATTGGGAAAATAATAAAAATGATCATTTTGGAATGTATAAGAGAATAATTTTAAATATACATAGCACTTGAAACAATTGAAAATACATTGAATTTATATTTATAAATATTTGTAGAGTCTGCGAGTTTCATTAAGGAGTTCAAATAAAGAATGTTTAATGATTTTATGTGTGTTTTAGAAATCCAATACACAAATAAATAAGAACATTTTTCTTTAAAAATACTTCTCTAATGGTTTAAAACAGTGCTTTTGAGCCTTTCTCAAAGCAGCCCAATTTAAAAAAAAATCCATTGATTTCATGTAATAACTATTTTAAAATATAATATTTAGTGATATGTTATCCAAACAAAGATGAAATTACAAAACTGCCAATATTATGACAAAATTAAAAATAACTTAAAACCAATGGTGTAGTCCCAAGAAAAAGTTATTAAAAGAGGACGTTTATTTTTGAGATGCTTAATTTTGTGCAGTTAGTTTATGGTAATTTCTATTAAAAAATAAATAAATCTTAACTAAATCATTAATTTTAATTATTTATTATCAAAATTTTTATTTATTTTATATTTTAATACCAGTATTTTGAGTGTTTTTTCTATACACTACTGCTTAAAAACCATTAAGAAAATTACACCTTAGCAGAGATTGGAGAGTGAACAGATTGTTCAACTAGTTGCCTTGGGCAGGTTTGGGATTTTGTTGCTGAAGGGCGAACACAAGGAGTCAAACCTGTGCCTCTATTCCCCTCTGGCTGTGTTTACCCAAGAGGCAGTTTTATAGTTTTTTTTTAAAACCGAAATATAACATTTTTTAGTAGCTTCTTTGATTATTACTGTATTCAGATTTATTATTTGTTACTCGTTTTATTAAATATCAATTATACTACAAATTCATTTTGTACATGCCAAAAATTATCATTTATTATTTTACACATTTTCGTTTAAAACACTTTATTTTATTTACATTTTTTCAGAAATAGAAACTTGTTTAGATATATACTTATAATGTCCTATTCTGATTTTTAAAAAATTAAGAATAATAACAAATAATGCCGTTAGGATGACTGCACAATGAACTTTCCATTAAAGTCACGGTGCTGTTTGGGTGACGGTACCGTAACGTCGCATTGAAGACACATGGTCACCCCCAAGTCATATTTTGAATTCACGGTGACGTTACGATGTGACGTTGCCGCAGAAGGACATTTGACAGTCGCCTTGACTCATTCGCGACATCACGATAACTTCACATTTAGTTCACAGTGCTATTAAAGTAAAGTCACTATGACGTCACAATGAAGTTCCAATTTTACAAATAAGTCCCGATTTGACTTCACGGTGACGTCCCCTTGAAACGTTGCCGCGGAAGGACATTAGACAGTCAAGGGGACGTCACCGTGAAGTCAAAGTGGGACTTATTTGTGACATTGTGCCTTCAATGCGAAGTCCTGGTGACTTCACATTTAGGGCACGGTGCTATTGAATTCCCGTCGCTGTGACGTCGCATTGAAGTCACACTGTCACAAAGAAGTCCCGATTTGACTTCGCGGTGACGTCCCCTTGAGACGTTGCCGCGGAAGGACATTAGACAGTCAAGGTGACGTCACCGCGAAGTAAAAGTGGGACTTATTTGTGACATTGTGACTTCAATGCGAAGTCATGGTGACTTCACATTTAGGGCACGGTCCTATTGAATATCCGTCCCTTTGACGTCACAATGTCGCAAATAAGTCCCGATTTGACATCACGGTGACGTCACATTGTTACGTTGCCGCGGAAGGACATTAGACAGTCAAGGTGACTCAATTGTGACTCATTCGCGATGTCGCGTGACGGAAATGCGATGTCACTGTGACTTCTCATTTTGGTCACGGTGCTATTAGGGTAGCAGAAGTAGTTGACGTTACAGATGATCTGTATACTGTTAAATACCTGAAACGACTCTAAGGATTCGAATAAATTTTTGTATCACAGTGATACAACTTACGTTATCAACAGAGATGATGTTATATTTAAATTGCCTTAACCAAAAACTGTTGGAGGCTCAGAACGCCAATGCTTTTTACCTACTTTTGGTGTCAGTTTTGCAAATCAAGCGTGGAATAATAAACATTTCTTCCTTATAAAGATTTTTGAAACTGTGCACAAAAGAAATAATGCATACAAATATTTTTTTTATATTGTAAACAACAATTTCGGTTTTTGAAAATAACTGGCCCTAGGTACAATAGTATTATTGTACCTAGGGTCATTTGTAATTTTTTTTTAAATTTTCAGTATCATTTCCAATTTTTTGTTTCGATACTTGAAGTGATTTGTATTTAAAGAGAATAAAGAACTTAATGTATACAAACTATTTTTATTATTGTAAGTTAATTATAAGTAAAGATAGTGCCATTTGAAAATAGCTGGCCCTAGGTACAAGAGTTTCCCCTATTCTTTGTGTCATCTTTCCTCCGCTCACTCCCTGACAATCCTGCTTGACCACAATTAGCAATAAAATTTCTTCCTGTAAAAGTGTAAACGCACATCTGTTTGCAGAGACCCCCCCACTGTCAGCTATGACAGTTCGGGACCTCCTACCCACCATGAATATTTTGTGCCACCAGATGTTGCAATTGGAATGATCGACTTCCGCCCATCAGAAGAATCTCCTTAACTCTGACATGCCTTGAAGAAGAAACTTCACAAGCGTTAACAGATTCTTGTGATTGGCTAAACAATTAAAACTGAGATCAAAAATTTGCAGGCAATAACAAGACTGGGTAAGGGAAGTTGAAAGCTAACCACCAACTAGCTTCCAACAACAGAGGAAGAATAGTGACCCAGGACCACATTAAATATTTCTTGAGAACTCTTATACAACCAAACCTTGCTAATGCAAAAACTCACTGGGAATAAAATTGTTCAAGTTAAAAAAACAGTTATTTTAAGAACTGAGGCTAATTTAAAAAAAAAACATATCTGCATCAAATATAGTGACAAAACAAAAATAGTTTACCTCTAAGAAAGAGTAGGTTATGACAGTAGCTATTAAGAAATATTTCTTTAACTTGTTAAAGATGCTGTGCTGTTGCATCTTTAGGAAGGTGAAAAGGAAAATTGTTAATTATTTGTTGAGTTGCAGTAAATGTGCAAAGAAGGCTGCCGTAGAAAGTGTAATGTATTTGACTCATTCAATATGGTTTAAGCTCAGTGTGTTACTTGCAAGGCCGTAGGCAGGGGAGGGGCCCGAGCCCCCCTCCCCCCTCGAAATTTATCCTTTTTTTAAAAACTGCCTTAAGAGGAACAGCTGATCATGGACGAATATGTCTGGAGGAACTTAAACATAATGATGGGAATTTTAGAGCTCTGATGCGGTCTGATTTCGGTTCAGAATAAAATGCAGAGATAATATCCTTGGTGACCATGTTTTATCATCGGGAAATAATGCCTTATATACAAGTCCTACTGTCCAGAATGACTTAATTAGTTTAATAGGTGAAGACATACAATCACAAATAATAAGTAGAAATTTAAAAGCGAAATATTTTCCCGTATTAACCAGTGGAACTAGACATAAGACAGAACAATTTTCTTTGCGCATTCAATGTATTGACACTGAAGAATGTAAAATGCGAGAAGATTTTTTAAAGTTTGTCCCAGTTTTTAATTTAACCGGAAGCAATTTAGCTGAGATAATAAAATCTAGTATTCTTGAAATTGGTTTAGATATCTCTTTACTTAGTGGTCA
Organism: Cheiracanthium punctorium; assembly: GCA_038373885.1. NCBI lineage: Eukaryota > Metazoa > Arthropoda > Arachnida > Araneae > Cheiracanthiidae > Cheiracanthium > Cheiracanthium punctorium. The sequence continues at coordinate 25,839 of JAWZYV010014721.1, read as the reverse complement.
AGGATATGACGGTGCTTACAATATGAAAGGACAGTTTAAAGGAGTTCAAGCACTCATTCAAAAGGAATACCCAAAAGCAGTATACACCCATTGCATTTCTCACTGTTTGAATCTTTCACTGGCTGGTTCCTCTAAGGTGAAAATGTATAAGAAACGTTTTAGGGACGATATCAGAAACATGCACATTTTTCCGTTCTTCTGCCAATCGAGCCCCCTAGAAAATATTATAGATAACCACGGAAATGCTAATGATATTGCAAGAGCATCTGTGTTGCACAAAAATATTTGCTCCTAGGATTAATAATTTCCGAAAAAATATTAGGTATAACTCACTCACTGTCCAAATATTTGCAGAACAAGCAGGTGGATCTCCATATTGCACTTAGAAGAGTAGATTTAGTGATAGAAAAAATTTCAAGTATTAGGAAGAATTTAGGAATTTATTTTCAAAAGCAAATACATTGGCAGGAATTATATCAGATTTGCCCCGTCGAGTTTGTTCTCGGAGACATCGAGAAAACTATCCTAGCAGCTCTCCAGAGGAATATTAAAAACAATCAGTTTTTATTCTGTATTTGGAGGAATTAGTAGTAGCATTAACAGAGTGCTTCATAGCACATAAAAATGAAATTGTTGCTCTTCATAATCTAATGCAATAGCACTGCATCCAAAAGTCCTTTTATGATATTGAACCAGCAATTACATTTTATATGGAAGATTTAAAACATAAAAACTTTTCTGTAATACAAAGAGAGTGGGACCTGTTGGTACCAGGCACGTATCCAAAAAAACAGTTGGGGGGAGTGGGTCCAAACAGTAAAAAAAAGCAGAATTTCACACAAAAGTACTATATCATTACCATTTTAGTAACAAAAATCCAAATTTCGGGGGGGGGGGTCCGGACCCCCTGGACCTCCCCTGTAAATACGTCCTTGGTTGGTACTTAAATGGAAGGAATCAATTAACATAAAACCACATGATTTGCCTATAAATATGCACTCAAGGAGTGCAGCAGTGAAATTTTTCCAAATATCAATATCCTGCTTCTGCTTCTAGCCGTTCAACCTGTAACAACCGCCTCAGTTGAACGATCCTTTTCAGCCCTAAAAAGACTGAAAACTTACCTCAGAAATAGCACAGTGGATGAGAGATTAACTTCATTTGCTCTAATGTCCGTGCAAAGTGATATTGTCGTAATTGAAAAAAATGTTATTAAAAAATATGCTTCGGTCCCAAGAAGAATAAAATTAATGTAAAATCTGTAGTTTTCTTTTGGGTAATCTTTGGATAATTTGGATTAATCTCTTTCGAGATTACGTAACCAGATTTGCTATGTTTCTTTTAGATTATGAGCACTCCCTCCTCCCCAAAAAATGTCTACGACATTGTAATTAATATCAATTCCGATTAATTTTCAAGCCAGCTAATGGTTACCCTCTTCCTTTAAACAGGTTTTGCTGCCACTTACAATAAATAATTGGAGCAGGAAGAATTTTTGCGAGTCTATTTCAATCTCAGATTATGTCCCAGATACAGTGAAACCTCCCAAGTGGGACACTCACATAAGTTGGGACAATTTCTGGTGAACGAATGTTCCAGTTAAATTACACTGAAATATACCTCCATAAGTAAAATGGACAAATTTCGAGGGAACACAAGTGTCCAACTACCGGAGGTTTCAAAGTAAAAAAAATTTTTCGATAGAAATCAGGGTTAGGTTGGAGGAGATGGCTTAGTTAATTTTTTTTATGCAGTACAATTTCTGACAATGGCAGTGAATAAAAGTTATCAGAGAAAAATTAAAATTTAAAAATACTCTAAAAGTTTAAAGAAATAAAATGTTAAGATTTCAAAAAAATATATGTATGCACATAGGTATACATATTGTGCACCCCCCCCCAAAAAAAAAAAATCCTGGCTACGGCCTTGGTTACTTGGAGAGATGTTTCCTATTTGAGTTTCCTAAAAAGAAGTTTTAAACTAAGTTTAAAAAAAAAAAATTACATCTCATCTGTTGTCAGATAAGTTATCAATGTTTGAATTTGCATTTGAAAATCTTATCAGATATATGCCAGATTTTTGGAAAATACCATATGCTTACAAATATCTACATACAACTTTTTAAAAATAAATACTCAATTTTACCTGGCTTTTTTATTTATTTTTTACATAACCTATGATATTCAAAAGAAAAAGTCATGCACTTAAGGGTTAATTATTTGGTAGCCCTAGATTCTGGCTTAGTATGGTAATAGTTTGGACATAACTGTTTTACAATGCCATAAGCACTAATTAGGTAGATTACTAATATTCAGCTTTATTTTCTTTATTTCATGTTTTAAGTTATTAATAGGGGAGAGGAGGGAGGTATGGGACAGTGGGAGGAGTGGGACATCTAAAACTGTGACAAAATAAAAAAACTTAATTTCATTTCCAGTTTCACTAACACATGACATACATATAGCTTGTTGTTGTTTCCTATTTGTAGTTTATGCAGCTTCAACTTTCAACTCATACTTGGAAAAAGTTAAATTTCTCATCTCCAGAATAAGTTTGAAAACTTTTTTTAGTTTTATTTCTCTACTCAAGCATTCTGTAGAGCAAACAGAATAGGATGTCATAGAATTCTTAAATATATTATGTATCTTTATCTGCAGTTTAGTTAAGCCTAAAACCAAAATGGTTTATGTGATAAGTTATTTTTTAAAAGCAGTATGTAGAGGGAGGAGTGGGACACTCTGAAGGAGGGAGGAGTGGGATATGTCCCAGTCCTCCCTTCTATATAGCAAACATTTTGTTAGATTTTGTTGTAACAGTCACTGACTTTACTGAAACTATATTCTCACATTAAATTTTTTGAAAATTTACTAGCCCATGATGCATTGTATAAACTTAATGCTGCATACAAAGGCCACAGTTTTGAAATTAAAGTAATCTTTGCTTCATGCACTATATTTTAAAAGTCAAAAACACAGCGTGCTATTGTTTAATAGCAATGTAATTTAATATATATGACATTCAATCACGGATAATAAAGGAAAGAAAAAAGGACAAACAAAGATATTAACAGATACGCCTGAGAAGGAAATTGAAGCAGAATCTGCCAAACTAGAAAACAAAAAGTGCAAACTAAAACCTGTACGTGCAAATCCTAAAAATGAAAAAAGAAATGCAGTTCAAATATGTATCCAGTGATAGCAATGAGTCATTAATTTCATTACACGACACTTCCAATGATTAAATATTTGATTATCACATACATGATGATATGGAAATAGCACAAGTGATTGACTGGATGGAAGACAAACCAAATATAGGGGAAATGATTTTGTGCTTGTCAAATTTCTCACCAAATGATCATTTGTTTACTACTTTGCAAGGATGGAGAGTATTGACAATGACACTGAAACCTACAATGTTAAATTTTTGAGGAAAGACATGAAAGGGAATTTTAATTTTCCTCAACAGGATGACTATAGTATGATAGAAAAATTGATATTATCATGAAATTGCTGCCCCCACAATTAGTTGGTGAGACCAGTAGAGCAGACTTGCTTTTCGTTTAATGTTGACCTTTCTCATTAGGGAACGTACCCATACTACGTGACCTATTTTTTAAGATTTTTCGACCCCTCCCTCCCCTCGGTGACCATTAGTAGTATATGTCAAGACAACCCCCCCTCTCCTTTCAGTTTTTACGAAGTAGTTGTGACATGTATGATTTTTAATCATTTCGTGGGCAGAAAGTGAAACAAATGAAAATACTTTCACTCATATTCGTCTTTATTAATATGGCGTTTACTGCATAAGACTGCATGCATGCTTATAATTACTAGTAAATTAAATATTATGAAAACGAAAAACTTATGTAAAAACATATTGCTAATTTACAACAAATTTCTCTCGGCAAAATCGACTACGTAACAAAAATCTAAGCCCCCGCTCCTGTGACTGAGCATAGTATTTTGAAGACCTCCCCCCCCCCCTAAACGGGTCACTTAGTATGGGTACGATCCCTTATGATATTCGCTGACTTTTTTAATTTTCAAATGTGTCCCACTCCTCCCACACTCATGTCCCACTCCTCCCACACATGAGGGAGGAATGGGACATAATTCTTGTAATTTGTAATTAGTTAAAAGTAATAAAATTATTCAAAATTTAAATGCTGTGTATTTTTTAAAAATAAGCTAAAACATGTAAGTTTATTATCTAATCATTTGCATCTACAAATACATAAGGGAAATGAATAAAAAAATATCTATGAAAAAATGTCCCAATCCTCCCTCCTCTCCCCTACAAGATGGTTTTAAAAAATAGCAAATGAGCACCATATACTTTTTTTAACTGTACGTATTTTAAGTATTCCCATATAATCAAGCCTGGATTAAGGGGAATGTTCATTTTATCATTTTAAAACTGTTTTGAACAACTTATATTCATACTTAATCAGGGCAATCAATTGTTTTAGTTTACATTGAAAAACTTATCAATCCCAACAATACTGGTTGGGAAAATAATTCACATTTTTCATGCTTTATGGATTGCTGCCAATTCAAGGAACTAGCTTGATACAGTTCTGTATAACTTATATTAGTGCTTCTAAGTACATACTTAAATACAAGGGATGATCAAATGAAAAGGTATGAAACGACACGGTGGGTAAAAATGTAGATGTTATTCAAAATATTCACCATAGCCCTGAGCACAATGATCCCACTGATGAACAAGCCACAGGATTCCTTGTTCCCAAAATTCCTGTGGTCGTGACGAGACCCAGTCCGTCACAGCATCCTTGAGTATGTTGTTCCAGTTGGAGCACTTCCCTTCCAGTTGTTTTTTTCAGGCGACCAAACACTTTGAAATCTAAAGGCGACATGTCTGGACTTTAAGGCGAATATTGAAGCTGATCCCACTTAAACTCGGCCAGTTCCTTGGCGGAAAACGGACACTCCATTTTCTCACTGACTTGTGGGACACGCAGTCTTCCCTGTAAACGGTCATCATCCGGCGATGAATAGTGAAGGGTAGTATGCCTACTACCCAACAAAAACTAATTGCATCCCTAGATGTCTCGCTACGTTCTCCCATAGCGGCATAGACAATTATGGTTGGTTGGTTTTTTTGGCACAAGGTCCAGAAAGGACATACTGCGCCAGACAAAAGGTTAAGCCATATACAGAAGTGTTCGGGTAAAGGGTGTCATAAAAACCTAGTAGAAGCTAAAACGTAAAGGTGTAAATTGAGACAAGTATAATTCAAAAAGTGGCAAAGTATATAAAAGAGGTAAAAGAAAGACATCTGGATGGGGGCTCCCATCCAGATACCAGTCAGACAAAAGTGTACATTTCATACAGAATAAAAAATGTTTGTGCGTCGGAGAAAGGCAAACAAGTTACGGTGTGGGGTTTCACCCAATATGTCGTCAAGTTTGGGATGAGAACAGTTAAAAAGTTTTTTGTAAAAATCATTAAAAGCAGTGCATGAGGTTAAAAGATGACGAATGGTGAGATAAATATGACAATGGGGGCACTCCGGAGCTGGTTCACCCAGGAGTAAGTGCTTATGGGTAAGTCTTGTGTGGCCTATGCGGAGACGTGTCAAAATGACATCTAGTCTAGCGATGACCAATATGCGAGAGCTGGGTGAATAGAATGAAGTTTGTTTCCGGTTTGATTGCCCTAATTATCCATCCAGATGCCTTTTACTATGCGACAGATGGAAGACTTGATGTCGCTATAGAATAGATTGCGTATGTATGGGAGGGTTGCATGTCTGGCAAGTGCGTCTGCCTTCTCGTTCCCAGCGATCCCCATGTGGCTGGGTACCCAACAGAGGAGGATGTTGTACCCACGGTTTACAAGTTGTTCATACTTCTGTAAAACCCTATGACATAGGAATGTGTTAAGGAGCCGGATTTCAAATTTTCAAAGACACTAAAAGAGTCTTGAGTACATGATAAATTTCTTTGTATCCATTCTGGAGATATACAGGAGACTTTCATATATGGCAAGTAATTCGGCAGTAAAGATGGAGCAAAATTCAGGTAGAGTATAGCTAGTGGTATGATTATGAGCCACGAAGGCAAAACCGACGTGATTTCTGCTTTTGGATCCATCAGTGTATAGATTTTCATATTGTTCATATTTGTTGTTGTGGTCAGAAAACAACTGTTGGTAGATTTTAGGATCAGTATCCTGTTTTGCAAAGCCTTTGAAAGGTTGTAGGTAAGATATCTGCAATATATTCCATGGTGGGATATCGTCAAAAGAGCATGTAGAGACGTTTACATCCTCCAGTTGGGTACCGACAAGACTCCTACGAATCCTTAGTCCAAAGGGAGGAGTACATATGGAACGATTCGCATAAAAGCGCTTTAGATGAGTATCTATGAAAGAGTTCTTTAATGGATGTGAGGGATGAGAAAGAATACGGAAATAAGTATTTAATGATAGCTGATGACGGGTGAGGGTGAGAGATGGCTGATGGCAAGTGACGTAAAGACTATGTACAGGTGAAGTTCTAAAAGCACCAGAGCAAATGCGTATTGCAGTATGATGCACCGTGTCAAGTTTTTTTAATGTTGATCTAGAAGCCGATCCATAAACACAGCATGCGTAGTCCATTTTGGAACGGATGACTGCACGGTAGATACGCAAGAGAGCGTCGCGATCTGCTCCCCAAGAGGTGTTAGTTAAAACCTTTAACAAGTTAAGTGTTTTCTCGCATTTACTGCGGATGTCAGAAACATGTTTGGCAAAAGTAAGTTTTCTGTCAAGAGTTATTCCTAAAAATTTAACAGAATTCTTGAGAACGATATTACTGTGACCCAGGTAAAGTTCTGGATCCGGATGTATCCCACGCTTCCGGCAAAAATGGGTACAGATCGTTTTTTCAGCAGATATGGTAAAGCCATTTGTGTTACACCATTTTAGGATCCAGTTAATCGAATTTTGAAGCTGCCGTTCGATGAGACGCATATCTTTACCCTGGCAGGAAATTTGAAGATCATCTACATATAGGCTACCATTGACGGTTGGAGGCAATTGGTTAAGAATATTATTGATTTTTACAGAGAAGAGGGTGACGCTAAGGACAGAGCCCTGTGGAACACCCTCTTCTTGCATAAACAATTATGTTAACAGTTAAGTTATTATGGCGTTTCGTGCCTTTGATCACCCCTTGTATGTGTATTGAAAAAAATTCAAATTGTAGAAAAAATTCTTTTCTTTTAAAACCAGTTAAAATTTTATTTTTTTCTCTTATACAGGCATGAAAGACAGCTGAAGAAAAAAATAAAGTCAACGTATGCCAAAGCATTTTCCAGCAAAATGAAAAATATACATGTACATATTTTCAGGCATATATATTTATATAACATGGATGAGAATGCAAAAATATCAAAAAGCAGAATACTGTGCGAGGTTAAATTCAACCACAGATAAATTACATGGTGTAAACAATTTCTATAATTAAATTTCAATCACAAACTTAATTTTATCCTAAGAAACTAATGCCTATGCACTCATTTATAAATAAATGTTTAACAATGAATTTTAGATACAAAACATTAAAGCTATCATAACATTCTGAAAATTTTGATTTTAAGGGCTTCTTTAGGGGGGGAAAAAAAAAAAAAGCATGATCAGAAATGGAATGAAAATTATATGTATGATATCGGGATTTTCTCAGTTCCATATTCAGTTTAAAAATATGCATTTGACTGATCAGAATACAATGTAAAAAATTTCTTGTTTTATTGGGAAAGGAATAATTCCCTTTAATATTTTTACATGTAATATATTTTTTACACGTAAAATTTTAAAATCTTCTCAGTTTTGAAGCACTTTAACACATAGAAAATGGAACTATGGCAAGAACAAATGCTATGCTCCTGTATGTTAGCTGTAAACTGCCAGAAAATAAAACAGAATTACTTAGGAAAAGATCCAATTTACACTCTTCTAATGTGAAAATTAAATTGCAAGGGGGGGGGGGGGGGGGAAGATACACAAATTGATAAACATTATAGGAAAAAATACTTTACTGTTCAGCCGAATTACCAAAAACATCTTATTTCTATTTAACAAAATTTTATTAATGCATTTTTCACAAACAAAATGCAAAAAGAAGATTTCCTCCCCCCCCCCCCCGTTTAACCATATGAAATTAATCCAATGCAAATCCATATTTTTTATTACATCACAGAATTAGTGTAATGCGATTTCTTATGTTTGTATGCAAACTTCGAGATGCATTAAAAAATTGAGAAATTGCATTAGCAACAGATCCAGATAATACAAATGACTACACAAATGACATTTGCAAAAAATTAACTCAGCAGACTGCTTCTTTTTTGTTGTTGTCTGTTTTTTACCAATTTCTCTGTTAAATTTTAAACAACATTATGTGATTAAATTAATGAAAAATAATGTTTTATGTTTCATTTCATAAAATAATCACTCAATATCTATATAAACTTTAGTTTGAATGTAGTAGGTTACTTAAATTCGATAAGAGGGGTGGAGCATGTTGCCAACGCATTTGATAAATAAACAGGTGTGGTAACGCTGGCAATCATGTTAAAATATTTAGCAGCCCTTTGCAGAGTACTGTTTTTGCTACTAGCATGCAGAAATTATTTCATTGGTCAATGAATTATAACTGTTAACTGTGGAAAGGTGAGGGAATTACTTTATTGGTCAGATATTTTAACAGATAACTGCAAAAGCAAAGTTATGTAAGCAGTAGTTTTTATTTTCGATACTTATTTCTGTTTATTTCTCTGTGGGATATGTATGTTGGATTTTTGAGGGGTGATTTTTAAAGTATGTTGAAGAGCAGATAAAGTTTTTAAAAAATTTTAATAGTATAGAGTTTTGATTTGAACTGACGAAATTTCATGTTTTAAAGTTTGCGTTTTGAATTTGAGTGTGTTCAGTTAGTGTCATTATGCATCCATTGTTGGTGGATTTAAATAATTTTTAACCTGGTTACCACTTTTTCTTCATTTCCAAGAGTAGTAGACTGACAGATTTTTCAACTCCTAGAAGTAGATTTTATTTTTACTTTCTTTTTCTTTGTGTGGTTCAGAATTGGTTGCTTTGTCAGAAATCTTGAAAAGTTGGTTTTAGGTTTGTTTCTAAGAATAAGAGGAAGACAAAATGTTCTAGAACTTTAGACCCTTTGATGAATACTTTTTTTAGAGAAACTAGGATTCCTTTTACAGGTATTTGTTTTTGTTTGTTTTTAAAATTGTTGATTTTTTCTAAAAATGATTCATAGAGGACAAATAAATTCATACAGGGCTTGTAAGAACAAAAGCAGCATGTCTGCTGGAGTGGCAACAGATTACTTCAGTTTTGTAGAGAAGTTTGAAGTAATAGTGTCTCGCGAAACAAAAAATCTGGTACGTGGGGGAAAAACATTTGGTACTTTTCCCGTCATCTCGGAGACAGCCAAATTTGGCGATTTTTTTCCAGTAGTAGAGGGCGATGCTTGGCGACAATATTTTCTGGTAACCCGTCCTCATTTGCACAGCGATCTTCATTTTTTTGGTAACCCAGATTCTTAATGCGTAGTACAAGCACTACTGTTTCAAAAGGAAAGCAAAATCGGGCGGTTCAAAAGGAAAGCGTACTGATTGTACTAATCTGCGAGTGTGTTGTTTATTCATACGCAAACGTGTATCCTGAATCGTGCGGCGAACTGTTTTTTTTTTCTTCTTTTTTTGCTGATGTTGCTTGTGTGTCCGTAGTATGTTAGCTTGTGTTTGAATAGCAAAGGATAATGTATTTTTCTGTTTCGTATTCGTCCACCTATTTGATTTATTAATCTTGCGTAGGCCGTGAGCATGTGTTTGGATGCAGAAGAAAGCGGATTGTGTCTGTTCTGTATCCTTCCGCGATCCTGTTGTTGTATTGATATATTATTCTTCCTCAAATGTGCGTAGCCATATTTATTTCAGTTTAGGTGAGTATTGCTTTTACATATATATGTGTATAAGTATGATTTATTAGAAAATGTGGCGACAAATGTAGAAGGTAAAATAAATTTTTGTCAGAGTTGTTAAAGGAATTGTTTTCTAAAGTTTGAATGCATATTTATCGTATAGATGCAGCTGTCGTGTAGTTTCGAATGGCTGAATAATGAGCCAGATTATTGAGCCGGATAGGGCCAAATTTAACCGCCACGTATATTTTGAAATTGTGTGTCTTCATAGTTGGAGTTTCAAATTGAAACGTTTGGAATTTAAACCTTAAAAGATTTTAAATTTAATGAATAAGTAAGTATAAGACTAAAATTATATTCATTCCTGTGATGAATTGACACCTCTTAAATTTGCAAGAAGCTGAAAATGTGAGTATGTTTTAAAAAATTTGATTTGTGTAGTCTTCAGGATATAGAAAATGCTGAATACAATTAGTATAGAAGTCAAACCGCCTTGTACATGCTCGGTGAGTCAAACTTGTTAAAAAAGAATCCCGTAGGTGATTTCGTTGTCGTATTGTTCGCGAATGTAAAGTGAGGTTTACAGGTGTAGTGTCGATATTTAAAATATTCATTGGTTTGAAAATTATCGTTTTAGTTTTAGAACAGCATTATGTATTGTTCATATAAGGATTTGACATTCATTGAAATTTGTCGTATGTAATGGTGACTCTATTTTGTATGTTTACATTTTTTAACTTTGTATTTTCTGTTAAAATGTTTGTTTTGTAGGCATTGAAAATGTTTAAGGCGAAATAAATATCCGGTAGGTAATTGCGGACACAAAAAAAAATCGCCTAAAAACATCGTACCTACTTGGTGACAAAAAAAAGTTGCTAAATTTGGCTCGTGTCGAGATAACAGAAAAGTACCAAACATTTTTTGTAGATAAAACTTTAAATTGGCAAAAATTATGGAAGGAAAAATTTACCAGACATGTACAGTAAGTTTTTTTAATTTATTGGCATAAAGATTTTTTTTATCTTTACTTTTACTTGCTTTAAAAAAAAAAAAAAAAAAAAAAAAAAACCACGAATTGCAGGCCTATATTAAAAGATTTGTTTACCTAGAAACTAATGTTCTTTGTTCTGTTAGTGCAAAAAATTATGTTGGTATCGAAAAAATGTTTCAAATGTAAAACATAAGGTAATTAATCATTCAAAGGGAGAATTTAATGGATAATACGATTGTAAAAGTGCTAACAATTTAGGAAATGCAAATAAACATTTAAAGTACTAATTAAAAGTTAGGAGACCTAAAATGCCTTAATTCAGTTCACAGCATATTTTTAGAGAACACAAATTTTTCAATCAAGTGGTGAGAAAGCTTAATTTTTGTGTATGCATAAGGTTTATCCAGGGCCAGAGAAAGATATACTTAAAATTAAAAAAGTTCCGATTGTTGAATAAGAAATAAAAAATTTTATGCCTTATATAGTTAATAAAAATTCTGATGGTGTTATAGAGATTTTAAAGATTCAGAATGGGATAATTTTTTAATTTTGTGGGAAGATTTGAGTAGTTTCGATGTAGTTTTCTGAGTGCTTATGTTTTCAGAGCATTGATTGCGGTAATACCTCTAGAGTGTCTCACACCTTAGAAATTCAGAATACGCCTTAAGAATTTCAGAATGAGTGTTTTTACGCATTGCTTTTCTATATAAAATTGGGTATATTTTGATAAATAATTGTGCTTTGCTGATTTTAAATTTAAAAAATCCAATTATTGTACTAGTTTTTGTTGAACTGACATTTATGTACCTAGATGTATAATCAATTATGTGTCAAATGAAATTAGAAAAGAAAATACACCTAAAAATGTTAAGGGGATTTTTACTCTTCTGAAGAAATCCTAGATTGATTACTGTTTCACAGTACCTTCGATAGTGTTTTTCAAGTAATTTCTAATTTCTAACTAATAAACATATGTAAACCCCCCCCCCCAGGGCATTTTTTTTTGGGGGGGGGGATGTTATGTAAGGAAGTTGGATTATCATTCATTGATTTAACGTAAAATCTTCATTATAAGAGCCCCCTCCCCTTGAAAATTGTGCACTCACTACTACAAGACACTGCTTCATATTCCAAGACACTTTTACATAGTAATTCAAACTATCATTTTCCAGGTAAACTGAGTTTTGAAACTATTACATTTCACAAATATATAGATTTATCAAGCATTGTTTACACCACTTCTTCCCTAGAAAGCTAAACAATTATGTTTTTCTTTAGAAGAGTAGAGTTTTATACAATATGCAGAATTGTTTAATCGAAATGGTTTACTTTAATTATCATTAACTTTCAAGAAAATTATAGTTAATGTTTAATTTAGCAAATCATGAAACTTCATACCAAAATTTAGTCTAGTCAAAAGAAAATTAGTTGGAACTTTAAAGATACAATAAACTACATGGCAAAATCATGCATTTTGCAGATTTAAAATATCTAAGTATTAACAAGCAATGAAAAAAATGATAAATTTAAATATCCTATCTTTAAAAGCATAAATTTTGATAAAAAATTATTTGTTTTGGCTACTTTAGTTTTCTGTTAAAATGATATCTTAAATAATTTTCTTTGCACATGTCACTTTGTATTTTCCAATGTTACACATCAAAAATGTTAAAATTAAAGGCATCTTTGTATAAAATGCTATCAGTTAAAATTCGTTCACACTATGAAACTACACTATGCTATCATTTCAAAAGTTTACTTTTTACCTTTCACACTTTTTACCTTTCAAATTCGCTTTCAGACATACCATATTGCACTCATATATATATATATATATATATATATATATATGTTTGTCTCACCCACTTTTGAATGATACCAAAAAGGTTGTTATGAAAAGGGGTTACTCAAAAATGTTTACATATAAAACATTGTTGGACCTTGACGTGGATGCTTATAATGCCAGAATGTTTTTACAATTCTGAATGAATTTGAATCTTTGGATGCACATGTAGCCACATAAATGTACTTTCAATATTAATGATACCCATATGTAAGACATTCAATTACAGACTAAATATTTGACAAGTCCACACAAATTACTTGCATATAATAGACAGTGCATTTAGTTTAAAAAGAACAAGAAGGCCGATGTTACGAAATTAGTTATACCTTACTTTAATTTTTAAAAACATGAGTTTAAAATATATTAGACAAAAGATTTGCTGAAAGTTTCTTGGTAATGTAATTTTTATATTAAACTGATAAGTTTCAATAAATGCTCTACCTGGTTTCTATACCTATCACATTTTTAAATAAAAATTTAATTTCCTTATTTTCATATTAAATATGGGTGTATAGCAGGGTTTAAGCTGAGTTCAAAAATTCTTTAGCAAGAAAGGTTTTGCAAAATGCTAAAAGTTCGCTAAGGAAAACTGCTATCTCACTAGTGTTAAGGATTTTTTCTCCAAATGCTTTTGCAAAAAACGAAAACTCATTTCATTTCATTATAGCATTTTGACAAGTCATTTTGCATTATGCAAAAAATGCAACTGTATCTTAAACCCTGGTGTAGTTTTGGATACGTTAATATTTCTTTAGCAATATTTAAATTTTTGTAATCCTTTATTTTGTAGTCAATAGAAAATAATGTTCAAAATACTTTTGAGTGATGGAGATATCTTATTACAAAAGTTTATGCAACTTCAGCCAACTTAGTTGATTGTTTATTCTATTCACTATGACTTTGAACTAACTTTTATTTTAATGTTAGAAACTTATGTGAGGTATTGAGTCTTTGTAGTGTTGACATTTACATAAGAGTAGCTTTAATCGCATGACCAGTGAAAGAGCTACAACAAAAACTTGTTTCCAAGTAATTCTTCCAAGAATGATTATGAAGAGAAAATGCCTAAATATATGCAATTATTTAACCCCCTCCCCCAACATTAATATCAACTGAAATTCTGTTAATTCAAAGCTTAAGATAACAATCTAGTTGGATTTATGTATGTATATATGTACATATGCTTTTAAGTATGTAAAAATTATTAAATTCAATGTTGCAGAGGAAGAATTATTTCTGAAATTAGACAATAGTTAAAACAGAAATTACATAAAAATATGTGTAACTGTTCACTTCACTGTACCACTTTTAATATTTTCATCCAACTGCATTCTTCCTGATAGTCAAGTTTATCCAAACTGGCACCCTTTTTTTGATCCCAATCTCCAAAGCTGGCTTACATAGAAGCTGTTGCACTACTCATTAAGAGTAATAAAATGCAGTGGCATAGCCAGAATTTTTTCATGGGGGGGTTACAACTACTACAACTCACATATATGCATACATGTGTGTGATAAGGGAGTGAAGAATATACATTTTATATGGCAAAAAATCCCTCATTGGGGAAGGGGGACCACACTTAACCCCCCCTTGGCTATGCCCATGATACAATGGGTAACGTAAACACATTACATGTAATTAAGAACCTCTAGCAATTGTCTCAGCAGAATTTACCAACAACTTTATGTATCAATAATGTGAGTTATTGTTCTTAATTAAAAAAAATTATTCAGGTGGCTAATTTCACAACTCAATGGCTTTTTACCCACACTGAGCGACTATTTGGATTAATTATGAAATCAGGTCAGTGGATATTTGGCCCAACCTAAAATGCGTGTGTACTGTATTTAAATTTATAAACTAATTTAACTTTGATATAATATATAACAAGGAAAGAGTACAATTCAAAATTAATAAAATTCTACCTAATGAAAATAATACACGATGATGAGTGAAGTATTGGACAATATACATGAGTGAAGTCGAAATTATGTCTGAAATGTGATATTTACAAAAAAATAATTCTATTCTTAAAACCATGTTCATGTCATTGAAGAATTTTTAAAAATCATTTTGGCAATAGATGGAATTTTTTTGGACCCTGACTGTTTCCACTATACCTCAAAGTTAAATAAAATAAACTAGATTTTCTAATAATAAAACATGGATTCGCAAAAATAATCTCTTTACCACACCTTTTATTTAAAAGCACAAGAACTTTAAATAATCCAGGCTACACTTTTACCATCAGCTATAAATATACAATTTGTACAGATGGAGCGAAAAGGTGGAACACTTTATTACTTTCAAAAAAATGTATCCTTTCCTATAAGAATAAAATCAACATCCTTATTTTTAACTTTTCTTGCACAAGTTGTGGAGAGTGGGGACTTTTCTGTAATCAATTAAAGTTTATTTTTCTCGGTGAGTTTAGTGATGATAGAAAAGAAAATGAACTTATTTAACAATGTACGAAACAAAATTTCCAAGAAATCGACATTTAATTGTGAAAATATGAATGTGTTCAAATTACAACAGAACAGTCTGTCCGCAAAAAATATGGTGATGACAAGAACATTACTCTAGTATCAAAATGAAAATCAGTTTCTGCAAAGTCAATTAACCTTGTGACATGTACTGTCCTAACTGTGCATCAAGGCTAGTTTTAGTCTCTGCCATATATTCATCAAGTTGATTATCCAGCTCTTGCTTAGAAGGAAGGACTCCTGCAACTTTATTATTCCACCAGCCTTTACCACCACGGCCACGGCCTCTAGTGTTTCTGGTCGACTGCTGCTTATTCCTGTTTTGTTGAACTGAACCTCCTCTGAACATTCGGTTTCCTCGGAAATTACCACGTCTGCGAAATCCAAGTTGCCGTTGATTCATTGGCAGGTTGTTTTTAAATCCAGTTTTCGGCAATCCCAATCTATCTTTAATAAGAGGTGATGTTCCAGATTTAAAACCTCCACGACGTGCCATACCACCTCTGCCTTTGCCTCTTACCATGCCAAGACGGCCTTGAATTGGTCTGTTATTAAGCCGCTTGCCACCGAGATTCAACCGGGACTTGATGCTACCGTTCGCAGACTGTTGCTTTCGCCCAAGTCTCTGTTGCAAACTTCGTTTTTTTAATCTTAATGCTGCAATAACTGTAGGTCGATTAGCCATTTGCTGGGCCAATCTAAGATTAGCGGAGCTAGCTTGCCTCTGCATCTGCATTTTCTGACGATAGGTATTCGCAGTTTGTGCCTGCGCACGGTAAGCCGTAAAACGATCATTCAAAGTCATTTTTGTGGTATTTTTCAAAACTATTTTTGAAACTAAAGGAGTAGCCATGTTTAACAATAAAAACAGTAATACCTATCTTAAAAATATTTCAAATAAGTTACAATATCTCAAAACTTACGCATTAATTTGAACGTTCATTTTACCTTCTATCCTTCACAATAGCTAATGGCTTCCACAATATTCGGACACTGGAAATGATGCCAATTCAGCTGATCAAATTTTGTCAGATCCAATCAAGGTGTAAAAATATGTAGTGTGTAAATCAGGTTTCGGAACGATTACAATTGATTAATTGAAATTTAAAATTTTTTCAGTGTGGCTTTCTATAAAATTGAATTATTACTGAAATTTTGTCTGTGTAACATTATTGATTACGAAATTTGTACCAATCGGATGTCAAAGACGCATATTTTCACTTCCTAGACCAGTAACGATTTGGGTGCGGTGTAGGGATGGCCAATGATTCGATGTGTCGAATCAGTGATTCGAATCTTGGTACTGAGTGGATCAGTCTTTATACTCACTATCTACTGATTCGAATCTCAAGACTCAACTGTGGGGAAATATTCCAAGTGCGAAGGGAATTTCCCCTTTGCCGTTTCCACAGATTTTCCCTTAATAGGCCCGTTTACATGTGAAAATTGAAAATCCCGGGTTAAAGCGGAGTACAGGGAAAAACTTGCAATGCATCATGGGAAAGCGGGGTTGACTCTGCATTAACCCTCCTTTCGACCAGGCACCGGCGTAGCCAGGATTTTGTTTCGGGAGGGGCACAGAGAGTTTTGTCCAACTAATTAATATTCTAATTATTAATTTTAATTAGAAATATTTTAATGATTAATTAATCTTAAATTTAAAATATATAATTATTAATTATAATTAGAAATAATATTCTAAGTACTAATTATAACTAAAAAGAAGATTCTAATTGTTAATTCTAATTATAATATTACTTAATTAGTAATTTCACAAAAATATCCTTAAATATATATGTTTAAAGATGCTATTCAGTATTAATTTCGCGAGTTAATTAAAATTCATCAGTATAATTATCTGTAGATAGATGCTTATGTACCGGTTTGTCTGGCGATTATCTCAACCAGATAAGATTTTTTTTTTTTTTAAATCCAGGCCCGTATCTACTACTACAATAAGTCTTATTCTACAATAAATATTATCTTAAGGAAGATACTGAAAAGAAAACTAAATAAATGATTTTTAAATCTCAATAAATGTCCATAGTAAAAAATATTTATATGTAAAATTTTCTTGTTATAAACAGGAAATATATCAATCTATCCCGGATTTTCAATCAGCTCATTTGCAGCTGCATGTAACTAATACATACAGGTTGATTCAAAATTAGTGTGACTAATTTTAAAAGCGTATAATTATTTATGGTAAATTTTAATTTGCCATCAGTTTTATTTTAAAAATTAAACGTTTAAATTACCAATCGAACTACTTTTATTAGTGAGAGTAAATTTTAGCTCCGAAATTAGATCCTCAAACTCGAAACGAAATTTTCAAGCTTTTGTAGGATGGTTGCTCAAATTCTGTTATAAATAAAGCATTTAAAATTCAGAAAAGGCATTTTTCTAATGCATAACTATCTAAACTTTGAAAAGAAATAAAATTTGGCTGGCAATCAAGAGCTCCAGGGGGGGAAATCTGGACGAAAGGAAGTCCTTGGTGAAAAAGAAAAAAAGAAGCTGAAAAGACTTATCGTTATAGAAAATCCTCTTCCTCAAAGAACTTTAGAAAAGAAACTACAGGTATTCCAGTCGACAATTTGTCATGAGATAAAGAAAATTGCCTATAATAATTGAAGAAATTAGTTTGTCATCAAATATCTGCAAACACTGTAGAAAAACGAAGAAAACGTTCTGTTATTCACAACTGGCAAAAGGAGGTTCAATATATTTCACGCGAACAGCGTCGCAAAGACGCAGCTGTTTTGCAGAAGGCAAGTTGGACGTTAGGTATGGATAGGAATGTCCTCTCAAGACTTAATAAAACTATTTTTTTTTTTTTTTTGTAGAACCAAAGGTCAAAATTGATGCTAAATACTATCAGAATAAAGTTCTGGAGCACATGATCAAAGAAAGTAAACGTCTTTACCTCCAAGAAAACTTAGTTTTACACCAAGATTCTGCACCAAGTCATACTGGAAGGTCAAATGTCAAATGGCTGAAAGATTTAAAAAAATTAACTTTATTTCTCCTGAAAAATGGCTACCATCATCCCTTGACTGTGCTAATTGCGATTATTTTTTTATGGGATACTTAAAAGAACAATTAAATAGACGTAAGGTAAGAACCCTTTTAGGGCTTTAAAAAGCAATCAAAGAGGAAGTTGGAAAAATACCTCCAAAAATGGTCTAAAAAGCTCTTTTGGCTTGACCTAAACGTTTACGTAAAGTGCACTATGCTAAAGGACACCACATTGAAAATTTCGTGTAAACCCTACTAGCAATTTTGCTCGGGCCATCATCGGCTGGCTACGTGGCCGGTGGTAGCCCGAGCAAAATTGTTAGTAGGGAATAACTTAATTCAATAAAATTTTATGATGCTCTGAAATTGGTCACGTTATTTTTGAATCAGCCTGTATTTTATAATGAAGATCACGCAAACACAATCCTATTATTATTTTTATAATTAACAGCCACAGAACAGCGACGCTAATTAAAAAAAATAAAACTTTAATTATAATGCACAGGCTGTACTAACTCAGTTTCTTATTGCAATTAATAAGTCAAAATGTACAGCTTTATGCAGTAACACATAATTAACCTAGAAAATCTTATGACTGGATTTTTTTATTTATCTTTTTATTTTTTCAAAATGCTTGTTTTTAATATAATGTTGCTCACAATTTTAAGATATTCTAAATAATGCAAACACAATATTAAAATAAGAAAGATATAGCTTGAAGAAAATCATCCAAAGCTCTGCTTTCTGGAATAAAGTTGTGTGTGTGATTACTAGATTAAAATACCCTACACAATTCAAATACAATATTAAACTAAAGATATGACTTAAGGAGAATCTTCCAAAACTTTGCCCTTCTGTATAAGGTTGGTGACAGGATTAGAATATTATACGTATACAATGCAGACACAATATTGAAATAACCCAGACATCACTTGAAAAAAAATTCAGAAACTCTGCTCCTTGGAATAACGTTGATCACAAGATTAAAATTTTCTGCACATTGCTAACAAAATACGTATTAAAATAACACAGACGTCACTAGAAGAAAATTTTCGAAAATTCTGGTTTTTGGAATAAAGTTGGTTCAAAATATATAGAATTTTTCTACTTAAGCAGCCTCAAAAAATATAATTGGAAATTTTCGACTTGAATAAGTGTTGAGTTGTTAATTAAATCTCTTCAAAGTATATCTTACGTAATATTGGGAAGATTACATAGTAAAAATACACCAGATTTGATTTCTTAATAAAAAGGAAAAAAAAACAAACGCACAAAACTTTCCAAAACGTATACAGGTAAGTTCTCAAAATTATTGAGGGGGGAAGGGTTGCACTCATCGCTAGTTGGTGAGCCATAAGTCAGGGGGTGGGCACTAGAGATGATATGGACTCAGCCCGAGCCCAAACCAGGTTCGGACTTGTGAGAAATTTCTCTTTAGTTGAACGTATTCCTTGTAAACAGATTTTAAAAAGTGATTCATGGGAGAAATAAACTAATTAATATTATTTGATAAACTTTAATATAACGAATTAGGTAGTGCATTAATAGTTTGCTGTTATATTTGTCTTTAATTTGCACAAACGGCAAAAATTATGATATTCTACCAATGAAGTCATTGACTTTTATATACCTATTAGCTGAAATTTCGGGCTCGGGCTTCGGCACCCTGCATAAGTACAAAGTTTTAACGTACAATTTAAAAAACAAAAAATGAAAATAGATCTGTTTAATTGTTTAACTTAGAAGAAAAATATATTTAATAGAAAGTCCCATTTTAATGAGCAACTTAATGTCTTATTTTAGAATCAGAAAATAAAGGTATTAAGCTCCGATTTTTCAGATTAATTTCAAAGCAAAACTGCTGTTTTCAATGGTTGCGGTTTTAAATTACAAAGGAAAGCACTTCAGAATATTTAAATTTTTTTAAAACTGTGAGTAGTAAAAATATTAAGAAGAAAACATTACTGAGAGTAATTTTTATTTAAAAAATACAAACTTAGTGGACTGTGGATAGACCTTATTTAGTCGTGAGCCGGATATCCGAAAAAGAAGTCGGATATCCGGTGATTGTGATTCGGAAATCCGATGATATTTCGGATATTAATAAATTAGCCGAATATCAAGTGCATCCCTAGATATTTCAAATACTATTCATTTATTATTCTTTACCAGATCATATAAAATAGTATTTATAAAGTTTTATAAAACTTTAGAACAGAAAAACAAATTACAGATTTACCGTTTTGTCAGTTGAACGGGTGGGTATAAAGGAAACATTTCTTAAATTACAGATTAATGAAAATATGATAATACAAATTTTTCAACATACTTAAGAAGATATTATGTCTTATGTATTATGTCATCGTTTATATTATCATTTAAAAACACACAATGAAATATTCAGTATTTACTTAAGTTTCTTTTCCTGATGTGCTTTCTGAAGTTTTCTGGAAATATCTGTTCATCTATGGCTTTTTCCGCTTCCTGTAGATTTGAGTCTTCATTGTTAGCGGGCTAACTATGTATAATTTTTGGAATTTTATTAAAATTTTCTCCTATACTTCTACTCAACGGGCACTTTCTTGAGGCCATAATCTCTATTCGAACCCACCAACTGGACAGAGCAACACACAAGTCAAAAAGCACGAGCGTCTGGACCTTGTGGGAATGATGGGGAAAAGGCCAGCTTGTGCCCCTCCTTGTAATTTTATCCTAGAAAGTAATATTTTTGTATACACCATAGTTTAAAAATACCACAGGTGGCCATGAAAGCTGATAACACTTGGGGATACATACCTCACAGGGTACAACGGTAACGAGCTGAGGTTATAGGGAGGGGGAAATTTTTAGTATCCCGGGAGTAGGATATTGCCCAGATGTATATTTTTCTGGTGTGTAGGCGTTAGAGATGAGTTCGGGCTCATTTTTTGAAGCCCGAGCCCGAGGACTTTTCATCCGAGCCCCAGCAATATTATTTAAGTCGGAGCCCGAGCCCGAAATTTCAGCTAAATATTAAAAAAAATTCAATTACTTCATTGATAGAATACGATAAATTTTGCCGTTTGTGCAAATTATAGACAAATATAGTTGCAAACACCCAATCCACTTTCTATAATTCTTTGTATCCATCCTTTATCAAAAAATGTCGGAATCTCATGACTAACTAAGGAATATAAACCGCCGTTCTAAAATACCCAAAGAGCTTCGCGCACCTTCTAGACGCCCGTGCCGCTATTTTTATTTATTTATCTTTTATAAGTACTTTTATTTTCCTCACGAATCACTTTTTAAAGTCTGTTTCTAGCAGTATGTTCAATAAAGGAGAAATTTTTCATGAGCCCGAGCCCGAACACAATTGTGAATTATAGACCCCGAGCCCGGTTCGGGCCCGGGCTCGGGCTGAGCCCGTCTCATCTCTAGTAGGCATGTCGAAAGTCACCTCGGGTTAGTGATTAAAGTCACTTTTTAACCTTTTTATTGACTTGTTTTCTCTTCGTTCTCAATGTGAAAAGATCTAGAAGACGTTTATCAGAAAGATTAGACAAATATCACACAACAAGGATTCTGAGACGATCCATTTTTACAAATTGCAATATATATATATATATAACAACTGAAAAAATTTCGGAGGGGGCACGGGCCCGGTGGGCCCCCCCCTGGCTACGCCAGTGCGACCAGGAATCTTTCTACCCCGCATTTTTTTCCCTAAGTAGGGGAAGCAGGGTAGAAAGCAGTGTAAGTCCCGGGATTTACTTCGCATTTTTGCACATGTAAACGGGCCCATTGTTTCGACTCTGAGTCGATAGATGATTTGAATCAGCAAATGAGTGGGTGAGTTGGTCACTGAGTTGGTGCGGCAACGAATCTTTACTGATTCAGTGTTTCCCTCTGTTTCGGTGATTGTGTACGACGAATCTCAACTCGGTAGAATCTCAAATGTTTCAGTGATTGTATGCGACGAATCTCAACTCATTACCGAGTTGAGATTCGTTGGTGTTTCGAATCTTTGGTGTGTTTTTCGAATCTTTGGTGTTTCATTTCTTGGCGGTCGGATTTAAAGTTTTGTCTGTCTGTGGGTGTGGAGTGGGCAGGGCCGGCCCCAGGGTAGGGCGGCCGCCCGCAGCGCAATGATCTGGGGGCGCCAAAATCATGGAAAATGAAAATAAACTGATAAAAAAAATTAAGTTACAGGCTTTTATAAAATGCACTAAAAAGTAAAGAATATTTTTTAATCATTCTGATATCATATCAATAAATTATTTTTCATAATACTGCATTGTCATCAGACCCTTGTATTGTAAGTATACCAAATTTCATTGAAATCGGTTCACGGGAATTTTCTCAAAAACGCGTGTAGTTATATCACGTTTGTAAATAATCAAGAACAATCGAATACAATTGATAGCATAATTATTTAATTATTACTACGTTTACACTACATTTATAGTTACAAGAAAGGTAAATAGAGCGTCTAGAGACACATCAACAATCACTCGCGAGAGTTCATAGTGTCCCACTAGACGTTGGAAATACATAGGGGTCAGTTGATCATCCAATACGAAGCCGCTCAGCGCCGCAGAGGGAATGATGTCAATCCTTCCAGGTCTCTACGGCGTACCAGATTTGGCGAAATTGTCTTTGTTAGTTTGGCCCAGGGCCGTAACCAGAGGGGGGGCTACGGGGGCTGAGCCCTACCTAGCCGGCTTTCAGCCCCCTAAGATTTAGAAAAATTTTTGTAAATTTACAGATAAATACGAAATTCTGGAAACGACTGATTTTTAACAATCGCTAAATTTTACATCATAAAAAATGGCCATTGTTTTCAAAAAAAACTTGCCTTACTAGCTGACCATACACCAAGTGAATTTAGCAGGAAAGCAAGGTCTTTGAAGGATGTTGACCGATTCAAAGCCACTGAACTGCGACAAATTTTGCTGTATACTGCAGTGGCGGCTCGTGATAAAAAAAAACAGGTGAAGAGCTTGATACCAAAATATTATGAAAAACACCTGATGCAGCCATTAACATGGGCGTCGGCAGAATATTTCACAGGGGGGGCAAAGGCTACTCCAGGGGGGCAAAGACTACTCAAGGGGGGGGGAAAGACTACTCAAGGGGGGCAAAGACTACTTTAACGTATAGTTACCATGTTGAAAAGAGCAAAAAAGCAAGGGAAAACACTGCATACAAAAATCCAGAGGGGGCCATAGCCCCCCTTGCCCTATGGTGCCGGTGCCCATGTCCATTAAGCATGGTAATTAGGCGGTGGCACAGGCCTTTCTGCGGAAAGAAATTTTTAATCTTTCAGCGATGCATTCATTCCTAATGCCTCCACTGGTCGACGCAGGGCCCGATTAACCTTTGAAGTGAGGGGAAGCTCAGTCTCATTTCGGGCCTCCTATCCCCTTTTTGTTTGGATTAAGTAAAGTTTTTAATGATTTTCTTTGTTAAAGGGATATTTAATTGATTTAATTAGTTCTAATGATTTTATTTGAAAAAAATATTTTTTTAATTAATTTGAAATTTACCTTAGATAAAAATATATTATTCATTATCTTCGCAATACTTTACTTAATTGTAATGAGATTTTACAGTATTTTTAAAATTACTGTAAAAAGTAAACTAAAAACATTTCCTTACTACTGAAACAATAAACTTTATTTATTTAGTCATATATTTTTCATGAGACATGGGGCTTTTTTCGGGAATTCTTTGTTCGTTTTGGTGACATCATAAAAATCACAACATGGAAGTTCAGAATTAATTTTGACCTTTAGACGATTTTTAACATTACATATTGAAAGTTTACCCCTTTCTACCGACCAAATGTTCCTGATAATAGAAAATTCTGTCTCAACTGGAACAAATATCCCACGTATAGACATCGCATACTGAACTAATTTAGAAATGTTGCTGCATGGAGTATCAAGACTTCTAAAATACCTTAAAAATAGCTTTTCACTTCTCTTCATTAAAAATCTTTACAATAACTTAGAAGATCATTTAAAAACAAAATTTTGAATTTTTATCCGTTTTGTAGTCATTTTTGAGCCCCCTTCAAATTATGACGGGAAGGTTAAGCTTCTCGAGCCTTTTCGCTAATCAGGCTCTATGTCGACCACGAGAAAGAACATCTCTTTTATCGTCATCATTCCACCGACCAAACGGTGTCTGTAATACATTACAGACTATATCATTTACAGGAAACATAATGAATGTGAATAAACAGAAAAGAAACTAACTATTATTATCATTAAAATTAACACAAGAAGAAACTCTAAAATTTTCAAAAGACAGTAGTAAAAATCTCATGTGCCAAAATCTCAAACAAATCACTTGGTTTCATTTTCCTACACAAATCGCCAGAGAGCACTTTAATCCGGCCTGCCCAGCGTCTCGTATGCACTACGCTGGGTTTTCTCTCACTTGAAGAGACAGACCGTTTTCTGAGGGATCTCTTCACCTGATAGAAAGTGAAGCTGAAAACTGAATGAAGCGTTTGGTGTTACCATGGCAACCCCCCCAATAAGTGCAGTAGAAGAGATAATTTTTCCTTAGCACTTCACAACTCACCCCGTCAGAACCCGCGTACCACGTGACTCTAACAATGGACCAATCGTGACACAATTCTTTGAAGCTTTCTTTGACCGCGCGGTTTCTATTCAAGGGGAGGAGAGGGAAGAGAGTTTGGCTTCACTGATAGTAAGAGCATGATTTAGCACATAGTCTTATGGCAATTGGGCTTTCATCAGAAATTTAAGTGTATTCTTACAGACTAAATTTGAAAAAGGATTATGGCTTGCTTACGTTACACAATTTTTTGTTACTTACAATACTTGGTGAAGAGGCACTTCACCTACTTCAAGTGAAAAGCCGCCACTGGTATACTGGACCAATAGTTTTTCGAAATATTCTAACAGATGAAGTTTATAACCATTTTTTACTTTTGCACGTTCCGATTTCGATTTTGGCTGACAGTGTAAAAGTACAAGACGAACAACATATAACTTATGCAGAGCAATTATTGCAATAATTCGTTCAAGATATGAAAAAAATTTACAAGGAAGAATCTGTTGTATACAACATCCATAATTTAATACACATAGCTGATGATGTCCGTCACTTTGGATGTTTGGATAATTTCAGTTGTTTTCCTTTCGAAAATTTCCTTTTTCAGCTAAAGAACATGTTACGTACACCAAATCGTCCCAATTGTGCCGAAGAATATCGGAATACGGAATTGCAAGGGGCACCGAAATTACACCTTTAATTAACCTACGCCATCGGCATAACAAAGGACCATGCTTATCATTACATGGTGAGCAATACCAAGAAGTCATATATAATGGTTCAGTGATAAGCAATGCAAATGTACAAGATAGTTTTGTACAGCTTATCGATAAAAAAATTGTGAAGGTATTGAATATCATCAAAACTAGCTCCAGAATAGATGACCCTAGTGACATATATATTATATGCAATCAGTATTATAATCATGGGCATTATTATTCTTATCCCCTCAATTCAGAATGCCAATCGATTTACAG